>JAEIFV010000863.1:0-131510 GCA_018904265.1 Lordiphosa collinella | reverse complement strand
AGGCTACCAAAGTTTTCCAAAACTGTGCGGGCGTGTGTGAGTGTTGACACACAGCATCGGCCATGCCCGCCAAAAGCAGTGCCGTATTTTCGCATGATGACTATTTATTTTGGCCAAGGTAAAAAGCAGGACAGCTAACTAATCCTTCGAAGACGAAATTCATGCTGCTGTTTTTTGTTGTTGGTGGTTGTCACTTCTGAACCGCCACATCAATATATGTATAAGCAAAACAACAACAATCATCAAATTTGAGGTACGGTGAAACTACGTTAGGCATTAACGCTTGAGGTATTTATATTTTGGCATTTTTTTCTCTTTAAATATGTTTATTTATTGGCGAAGAGTTATGCCAAAAGGAAGAAGAGGTTGCATTTTATGTTTTTGTTATTTCTTGCAATTTTTTATATTTTTCAGTTATTTGTGGTAAAAACCAAAGGTCTTATTTTGTGGTATTTCTATGTTTTTTTTGGATATATCGCTATACAAGCGAGAGCGTGAGTTAAAGTCGGTCACAACGGCTTCAATATACCACGCGTTACTTAGGGGTAATTAGTCTTTTATAGCTCCCTATGTTAATCAACAAGAGCATTAACATTAGTGTGACCATTTCAACATTATGTGAGCAAAAAAGTGCATGTAGCGCCAAAAAGGGAATGCAGTGATTTTTTATAACCATTATATCTCGGCTTTATTATCCGGTCTTTGACTTTCAGGGTGAAGATATTGATATCTTTGAAAATTGTTGGAGATTGGGATTTTTCAAAAAAACATTTTTATTATGGGGGCAGGAGGGGCGTGGCCAAAATTTTAAATAAACTTGATCTGCGTAGGGACAATAGGAATCTACATACAAAAATTTGGGGGCTCCTGGCCTCTTCCTAGTCCCGAGATCTAGGTGTTCATACAGACAGACGGACTGACAGTCTGACGGACAGACGGACATGGCTACATCGACACGGCTGTTGATGTGATCAAGAATATATATACTTTAGGAGGTCGGAGATGCTTCCTTCTGCCTGTAACATACATTTGCACGACTTTACGGTATAAAAGTACGAGTAACGGGTATAAAAACATCTAGGCCGGTGAGGAGGTGTATCCCGGGTCGAACTTCTGGATGGAGCTGAGAATATTCCGATGGCTCGATCGACAGCCTGGTCTGCCCAGATGCGATGAGCATGCTATAAAAAGCAGACCTGATCCTGGTGACAAACACCTCACTTAGATGCGCAGCTTTATCGCATTCCGGACGAATGGTTTAAGTTTTGCAAATTTCGCTGTTTTGGGTCCATTTCATTCCTTTGGTACAGGGCCTGTTAGATGAAATCTCATTTTTTGGCCCGACTATGTCATTTCACCACACTAGACTTAGCTGGAAGTTGAAATTTTTTGAAATGTTCTTAAAAGATTGAACTTAATGCACACATAATACCCTGCAGGGTATAAAAAACGTAACTAATGCTTAATGCTATTTGGTTCAAGCTCAAGCTAATATTTCTTGAAGTAACTGGTATTTGGAGGATGCCAATCTTGGTCTAAAAATTAACCTTACGTAAATGTAAATTTACTTTGTAAACAAAATATATTATATTTTTGAAGACACTGTGTGTTAAAACTACTAATATATTAAGCATACTAAAAAATACCTGGATTGTCGATGTTGTACTCGAAAAACGAGTCTTATCGACAAACGGAAACTCATTCATTGGGCCAACGATTGTTCAACGGAGAATTAAATGGGCTTATATAATAAAACAACAAAAATCGCATGAAATAAAATAGTGTGACAGTGGGGGTCAAAGTTGAAATTTTGGAAAAAAGGAGAAGAGACCAGATCTGTAACACGCATTTCTTAGCCATTAGGCTAAATCTGTCAAACCATTATAATCGTACTTTATTACAATGCGATAATTATGCGATTACATACGATAATTATCCTTACTTTAGATTCCCTCGTAGCTATCAGAAGGGGCAATACAAATCAGACAGTCCATGCGAGGTATTTCAATTTAAGTGAGTAAAAAAATGCAAAAAGCGGTGTTTGGGCCATAACTTCAGACTTTGGGAGTGTTGGGAAGAAACCAAGTATAAGGAAATGCTATGACCGACAGCCTGCCGACAATATGTTTAGATTTTTTTTATAACGCTGTGTTATTATGCAATTTCGTGTTTCTTCTACGAAAATATTACCAACACAAATCTGAGGCTGAAAAGCGCAAATAGCGTGCAGAACGCGAGAAAAAAATAAAGAAGAGCATAAAAACTTCTATCTGAAGTTGTAATCACCTGCGGATGATTTTCCACCACACAGTATACTGCCTGAAATCAATGACAAACCACCAGACAAGTCAAAGGCAGCCCAAATCTATCATCTAGGAGCACCCGTAAAGCTCTGGATGATTTATGTCGATTTTATACCCTTGCAGGGGGATATTATAAATTTTCCGGATGTTTGTAACGCATAGAAGGAAGCATCTCGGACCACATAAATAGTATATATATTCTTGAAGAAAAATTTAGGAAAAAAATATCCAGCACGACGAGCTGAGTTGAATTTGAAATTTAAGCCTGTCCTTATCTTCGTCAATCCGTCTGTACCGTCTGTCTCGTCTGTTTCTATGCTATCTCCTCCGTCGGTTTTTAAAGCTATTCTCACCAAACTTTGCACAAAGTCTTTTGGTACAAATACGCTGCACATTTATCGGAACCGGCGGATCGGATGACTATAGCATATGGCTGCCATAGGAACGATCGGTTGAAAAACTAGTCTTAGAGAGAAAAACTTTTTTGTTTTTAATGGAAACGCCTCAATCCGTATTTCTTAGTTTTACTATCCCTTCCCATGATTTCACTAAGTTTGGTCGAAATCGGATGACTATAGCATATAGCTCCCATAGGAACGATCGGTCGAAAAACTAGTTCTAGTGAGAAAAACTTTTTTTTTAATGAAAACGTCCTTATCATTGGCGTACACTTATTTTATTTACTTTGGACACATTTCTACAAAGTTTTATCAAAATCGGATGACTATAGCATATAGCTCCCACAGTTATTATTAAAAAATTTTTTTTAAAAACTAAATAAAATAAAAAATTCAAAGATATAAAATACTCAAGAGAAAAATGTTAAAAAAATTTTTATAAAAAATTTTTTAACCTTTAATATAAAATATTTATTTTACTTTGGACACATTTTAGTGAATATAGCTGTATGAATGATCGGTCGAAAAAGAAGTTGAAGTGTGAAAAAACTTTTTTGTCTTAAATGACATCGCCTCCAAATTTCGCAATTAACAGTGTATTATGCATTTCTATCATTTCATCAAGTTTAATAGAAATCAGACATCTTTATAATATAGATCCCCCAGAAAAGTAATGTCCATGGAATGTCAATACAAAACTTCGGCCGAGCCGAAGTTAACTTTCCCCTATTTTTACATTTATTTTTCCTATTGCATATACATTAACATTAAACATAATTATTCTACCAAAAAGCGTGTCCCATAGAAGTGGAAATTAAGCCTTACGATTCTAAATGATTTTCTTTGTGTTTATCCTTAAACATGAAACCATGAAAATGCCAATAATTTCCTCGAGACCGATTGATTGAGCCTTCTCGATTTGTTCTTTTCATGAACAAAGAAAGAGGTTGAACGGAATTTTTTGGTCAGGAGTCGGACTCTTGAAGCATTTTTTTGTTTGTCATGTCGTATATTTGAAACGAGTACTGCAGCAAGTCGTTCTCATCTTTGGAAGAAGCTGTACGAGAGGCTACCAGCAACAAAATTGGACTTTTTTCAGTATCTTGAAGGGTTGGTTGTGATTCTAGATGATTTTCGTGTGCTAAGCCAGACTGCGTTTTCAGAAATCGTCCATCATAGAATGGATTCCCCGAAAAACGCTCCTAAAAAGGGAAAAAGGGTCTCGTTTGGCAACTTTAACCTCAAATTATTAAAAATTTCGACGTGATGGACAATTTCTGAAAACGCAGTCTTGCTTAGCACATGAAAATCATCTAGAATCACTACCAACCATTCAAGATACTGGACCTTGTTGCCTAGCGTAATCAATGCTTGGTCAAGTGGCGTGCTCTTGAAACAAGACTTGAAAACGACTTTTCAGTTGATGCATTGTTGTCCACGCAAGTAGCAAACGAAGCGAAGAAATGGAGAGAAATTTTGAATAGAGTTCTGGACACAATTTTGTTTTTGTGCGAAAGAGGCTTGGCTTTAAGGGAGATAGTAATCTCATCGGAAATCCGAAAAACGGGAACTTTTAGGAGTTTTGGAGATGATTAGTCACTACGATCCCGTGTTATGTGATCATTTTCAGAAGGTCAGGGATTCCCAACAAAGTCATCATCGATTGCAAGTCCCATGAAATCCAAAATTAATTTATAGAACTGTGTGCCCGACATGTAGAGGCAGAAATTTTGAAAGAACGAAAAAATGCAAAATATTATGCTTTGATTGTTGACTCAACGCCTGATTCTTCGCATGTGGAACAATCAACTTTTGTGCAGCGCTTCCTTCGTTTTGATGAAAAAAAAGGACCTTTACAATCAAAGAAAGATTCCTGACCTTTGTTGATTGTAAAAAAAAAAACTTGTCGAGATATCGCGAACCTGATCCGAGGAATGTTGGCCAAGTAATTTCCATTGATCGACGGCCGAGGACAAGGATATGACAATGCAAGAAACAGTAGTGGTCAGTACCAAGGGGCGCAAAGCATCATTTGTGAAGAAAATCCATACACTGTCTATTCACCGTGCGGAGCTCACAGCCTGAACCTTTGTGGTGACGATTCCGCTGTATGTTGTCCAAAGGCTATACAATTTTTCGGAGTCATTCAGAAACGTTATAACATATTCAGTGGAAGCCCTCAACGAAGGGAACTCCTTCAAAGGAAAATTCCCTCTTCCCTTCACATTTGTCCGATACGCGATGGTCTGCAAGAGTTGACGCCGCTAAACCTTTCGCGAAACATCTTTCTGGAATACAAGAAGAACTTGACGAACTGAAAGAACTCAATTTGACAACGGAGACTTTCCGGGACTCAACGGTATTTAAAAATCCATGAATTCTTTCGTATGTATCTTGATGTCGTCGCTTTGGTTCAAAAGTTTGAGTGCAATCAATGAGAGAAACGTTGTGCTTCAAGCAAGAGAAGCTACTATAGACGTTGGAATCGACAATCTAAAGGCTCTCCTTCAGATTTTCAGTTCTTACGAAATCGATGGGGGTCTCATTCTAAGTGAGTGTAAACTTGTTGCAAGAGGATGGAACATTCCTGAGTCTTTGCCAACAATTCGCAAAAGAAAACGTGAAAAAGTATTTTTGGCTGATGAAGACGCAAGTCCAAAAATCGATATCATTTCTGAAGAAGAAAAGTTCAAGACCAGCACTTTCCTCAGCATCATCGATTCGGTCATTGCAGGAATGACAAAAAGATTTAAAGCAGTAAAAAATTGGAATGAAGTGATATCTCTTTTTTGGAAATTCACCACGTTGGATGAAGATACTCTGCCCCAGAATTTACTTAGAAGTACGAAGCTGATGTTTCCGAAGAGTTGAAAAATGATATCGTCCACCTCAAACATATGTATGTGGGTAATTTTGACAAGAACCTTCCTCCATTTGGATTGCTTAACGCTCTTACTCAAAAAACCCTCAGAATCTTTTTTCGAATTTCTGCGTTTCTTTGAGATTTTTTTGTACTTTCCGTATCAGTGTCGCTACTGGAGAACGCTCATCTCCGGCCACATAAAGTATATATATTCTTGATAAACATGACGAGCTGAGTCAATTGAGCTTTGTCCGTCCTTCTGTCTGTTTCTAAGCAAACAAGTTCCTCAGTTTTGAAGCTATCGAGCTGAAATTTTGCAAACAGACATCTTTTAGCTGCACACTGCACATATGTCGGAACCGCGAAAATCGGATGGTCACTTCTTGTAGCTGCCATACAAATTTTTTTTTTTAATTTTTTTGTTTAATTTTCCAATGTCACAAGACATAAAGCTTATAAATTAAGTCATTGGTCACAAGATTTAGCCTTTTTTTTGTTTTTGCACCGAATACGAATAACCAGACAGAATGCATTTAAAGCATCATACTTGGCGTATTACCACTGTACATTGATTGCCCCAGTGCCAAAGTGCGGAAGTTGCATCATGTCTAGAAATCAGCACGCGATCTCCATCAAATGTCAATGCAAGTTAAGTAGAGTGAAGAAAAGTTTTCTTAGTGGAAAGAGTTCCTTTAAAAATAGCAGAAAACTTCAGTCTGCTCTCAACTGTCGACACAAAAAAAACATGTTCATTTGGCAGTCATTCATCATTTGGTGCCCTATGTGTGAGTGGATAAGTGTGGGTAAAGCAAAAATTCATCAATAAGTGTCCGCCAGACAGGCGAGAAGAGGAAGAATACTCACACACACACACACACACACACGCATTTTCACTTCATTAAAAATTAATTAAAATTGTGGAAAGGCAACAGCAACAGAAGGTAGAGTAGGGCGATGGAGAGTACAGCAGAAGGAGCGTAGCAGCGTAGACAGAGCTGTCAGCTGATGCTGCTCCTGACTTGAACGTGTCATGTCACATGCTGCGGTCAGCTGCTTGGGTTTTTCAGTGTTTGTAATATGCCCTGATACATATGAAGTTACCCAGCAGACAATAAATATTGGGGAAAATAATATAAAATTCTCATCCCTTGACAGTGCTTGTTTTTTTTGTTTTTTTGTTTTTTTTTTGAGATATAGGAGAAATATGTATGGGGAAAAAGAGAAAGCCTCTACTAAGAACAAGAAAGCCGGCTTAAATACTATTTAGGACTACTGAGCCACACGTCCAGCTGATGAAAATATTGGCAGATCGATAAATAATCTTGATTTTAAAATAGGTCCAGAAGGTTCAAACCTTCTACGTCATACAAATAATTATATGTGCATCGCTTTTTTTTTATAAATGAAAACATGAAACTTATTTTTCAGTCGTTTCTAAGTATGTGGTTGTATTTAAAGCATGGTTTAAGATAAGAAAACAAAAATACTAACAAATTTGTATTCAACTTATAAGTAGTAAACAATATTTAAGAATATATTAATAGTAAAGAATTATATGTGCATTCTTTGACTTTGGTCTCTTATTCTAAGTAACGTTGGTTTGTCAATATTTGCCTATTCATGCTCTATTGCCAATTTAAGGTGTCGAACCGTCTCAAACTGTCGCCCGTTTTTAAAAACACGAGCGGACAGAATCCCCCAAAGATTTTCGATGAGATTAAGGTTCGGACTTAATGCGGGCCACTTCAATAGGGAAATTTTTCTGGCCCTAAAAAGTCTTTGGTGACCATTGCTGTGTGGATGGAAGCATTATCCTGTTGGTAGGTCCAATCATCGCCGTACAAATTGCCAGCAAAATCTATAAGCTCACTGTCCAGAAGCTCTACATACATCCTGGCATTCATTTGAGTGGATATGAAGCATATAGGGGTATTTTCTTTGTAGCTGAACGCAGCCCATACCATTACGGTGTCACCGCCAAAGCCTCGCTTGTAAAAGGATAGCGGATCCTGGCGCAAATCCCGCCAATATTGTTTGCAATTGTCTGGGCCATCTAGATTACATTTTTGTTCATCACTATAGACGGTGCTGTGCCACTCTTCTTTCCAGAATCGGTATCTATTGGCAAAGTCTAAGCGATCCCTAATATGCCGCTCCAAAAGCTTTTAGGTACCATTGAGGTAAGTTTAAGGAATCGATTTTCATGGAGAATTTGAACGATTCTACTTCTTGTGATTTGCAGTCTCATTTGAGCCCTTATTTGACCACTACTCATCGAATCCTCCACTGCAAGACGTCGAATCTGGCGTTTGCATCGTTCATCGATGTGGGTCTTTCGTCCGCTGCCTTGAGCTGTACCATATTCTGTGGGGTTTTTCAGAAACCTGGATATACAGTTCCTATGCCGGTTAAGTCTGATTGCTATATCGGAGATCTTGGAGCCGCTTTCATGCATGCCCATGATAATTCCCTGCTCGCTATCAGACAAACTAGTACCACGTGGCATTTTGGCCTAATAACAAAAAATATGATACACAAATCAAGCTCCATTTCATTAATATATATACTTACAATAGAGATTCAAACATATAATTATTTGTA
Source organism: Lordiphosa collinella (assembly GCA_018904265.1). Lineage (NCBI taxonomy): Eukaryota > Metazoa > Arthropoda > Insecta > Diptera > Drosophilidae > Lordiphosa > Lordiphosa collinella. The sequence goes on along the minus strand of JAEIFV010000863.1, from coordinate 123,345 downwards.
TGACGTATCTATAAAACTGACGGAGATATGACGTTTTTTCTAAATTGCGATGGCGGGAGGGGTCGGGGCAAAAATTGAAAATAAACTTGATCTGCCTGCAAGTATAATAAGTTTTTGTCCCATACACGCGGAACCTCTGTCTCTTACCATCTCTGAGATCTGCTTGTTCATACGGGCAGACGGACTCACGGACAGACGGAAATAACTAGGTAAGTAAGTAAGTAAAATTGGCTTGTCAAGATGGCACAGCCCCAAGGGACCAAAGCCGAGCCTCTCTCAATCTCTTGGCTTGTGCGCTTCTAATTTTAGCACAAGAGAAAGGGACCTACAGTTTAACGCCGAATCCGAACGGCAGTTTGAGAAGCTTTTCATGGCTAATTACTGCAATGCTGGCGCCAACAGCAAAGAAAATAGCTAGGTTGACTCGCCTATTGATGCTGATCAAGAATATATATACTTTATAGGGTCGGAAATGCTTCCTTCTGGCTGTTACATACTTTTGGACTAACTTAATATACTCTGTGTACCTCTGGTACAGAGTATAAAAACTACTATCAAAATACTATCTGGATCTTCCCGTCCCTGAAATTTAGCTGGTGACCCATTGAGACTATAGCCAGCATCGAGCCCTCGCCGACGCCAATAGCCAAGAGGGCTTCGCCTCCCTGGTCCTTTCGTCACGACCCGTCACGTGTCAGTCACGATACTGTTTTGGTTCCTCGGCATTGTGAGGACCCATTCATTCGCTTTCACAGCACTCCTTGGGTGGAAGATGGTGATAAAATGGTAATTGGTCCAAAATTTGCGAAATTTGTAAGACTATACCGATCATTCGATTGCGATGAAACTTTCGGGAATTGTAAGTGGTACCGGGATCTGGACCTCAAATTTTGTTTTGAGTTCTCAAAACGGACGGGAAACGGTCCAAAAACCGCGAAATTTACAAACTTATCGTGTGAGTATTTATGAAAGCGCCTAATGATTAGATTACAATGCAGGACTTGGTAAATGGAAGATGTAAATTAAATGGTCAAAATTTTTTGAAATTTGCAAATATTTCATTTGAGCCTAGATTCTTATGAAAATTTGATAGAGAGCAATTGAAGACGGGTAAAAAGGAGGAGCAAACCAAAAGGTAAAAAAAGGTCGCGATATATGTCAAATTTTCATATGAGCCTAGAAAACGGATTAATAGACAGCTAAATAGGAGATAAAGTTCGAACGTTCTAAACAACGGCGATAGTTGCAAAATTTTATGGTGAGTTATTTGAGTATATATTTGAAAGATGTCAATTGGAAACGGGTAAACTGGATGTATAGATCGACTGGTCCATTAACTATAGACCAGCAACCTTGGTGGGTGTTGTCGCTTTCAGCTTTAAGTATGGAAACTATATCATTCAAGGGTATAAATATGGCGGAAGTTAGCTTTTCATATTCGTTTCGTGTTTAAAATACTAAAGGTAAAGGGTAGGTGGGTGGGTAAAGGTATCGCTCATCTTCGAACAGAGCTAAATTCGAAATTCCAGGGAGGCGGAGCCCTCATGGCTATTGGCGTCCACGAAGGCTCGATGCAGGCCAGTCTTAATGGGTCGCCAGCTGAATTTCAGGTACGGGAAGATCTCCGTACATGACCTGAAGAAAACCTTGGTTGCCTGTGTCTTTTTAGGAATCAATTTAAGACAACTACGAGAGCAGTTATACATAGCACTATTGGGCGCAGACTGAGCATGGAAATTATATGCCTACTTTGCTCTGAAAATCCACACTTCGTATAGAAAGCGGCGTACCGATAGCGGCGTTTCTAACCCGTGTGTGGAACAAAAATCAGCTATTGCACAGCTCAGGAATATATTGTTGACAATTATTTTGGATGTGATGAGCGCATAGATGGAGGCAAATGGGGGTGGAGAACAAGGCAAACGCCAGATAATGTTTATATAAATATTATAGCGGTTTCTGTTTTGTAATAGTTTCATTCTCCCTTATTGCTACACATGCAGCAGATTCATTTTGCCAAGGTACTGACCCGCCTGCTGAGCTCATGTTCTTATCTTGTATTCAAAAATAACATTCTTTATTTAATTGGCTACAAACCATTGAGTCTTATTTCTTCTCGGGCCACACTGCTCAGCCATTGGCCCAATAATTTAGAACGAATTGTGAGACCAATGTGGCTGCTGTCGAGGTGAGATGTCGTCTCACCCGACCGCTCAATCAATAATAAACCACTAGACTCGTCGTACTGAAATTAAGTCTACAATGGTAGACCAAAGTTGGTTTAGCGTTATTTTGTTAAAATTTAATTAAATTCAAACTTGGCAATAATATTTTACTTGGGTTCCACAAACTCAAAATAAATAGCAAATTCCTGGCAAGAATTTTCGGCAGTGCTGGATACAGGCCTTAAGGCTATAACTCCAGTTAGTATTTTGATAGTAGTTTTTTGTATGCTATTTTTATTGTGCTGAAAAAATTGACAGCACGGAGCAAAGCTATATCGTTCCAGCTTGAATTTTGTGCTCAGGCTACTGTTCTGCTCCTATCACATTCACAGCAGAAGCATTTTCAAACCCTGGTTTGTATGTCACTGTAATTGAGTGACTTCTAAGGTAATAAATATGTTAAAACTAGCTGTAGAAATTTGCAGATGTGTTTATAATCGTAAATGTACTAACGCCGTCTTACGTTAGAAAAAAGGATCACGAAGCACATTATGAGAATGGGTTGTCTCCATTATGCTGATACATTCGGTTTTTTGCATACTTTTTACACTTGTAATACAAATTGGATCTGAAAAATTGGCGAATTTGTACCCGATAAGCGAAAATCGACCTGCAAATCCAATCAGACTTCCGGGCAAGCGGTGGTAGTTCGTCTTAAACATTTTTAAGCAGGTTCAAAGAGAGTGTAGGCATTATTCCGAAAAAACATTATTCCGAAAAAAATTAAACATATCTTTCCTGAAATTTTTGCCCGCTTGCTGTGACTGTGATGGCGCCACAGAAATTTCATTGTATGTTTTGGTGCTCAAGATACCACCAGCTTCTCATTAAGAGGCTAAATATTCAAGTTGAATTAATTATCTTGGAAAATAACAAAGTTTTTCAAATTTGTCCCGGTCGTTTCTATGGGAGCTATAGGATATAATTTATTTATTTATCTAACAGATTAAATCAAGTATATAATACTAAACTTAATATTAGTTTAACGAGCACTAGCTGCTGGGGCCTTCGACTAAATATCTATAGGATATAGTCGTACGATTTGTCCATTTTTATACCTTGTTCCCATTGAAAATAGGAAAAGGGGGATCATGAAGTTTTGCAAAAGTATGTAACAGATAGAAGGAAGCATTTGCGACCCTATAAAGTATATATATACTCTTGATCAGCATTAACAGCCGAGTCCATTTAGCCATGTCCGTCTGTCCGTATGAATGCGTGTTTCTCAGAGACTATAAGAGCTAGAGCCACAAATTTTTGCATGTAGATATGTGTATACCCGATTTAAAACGAGTTTGCTTCAGATTTGGAAAATTCCTCCCCTGTCAGAGCCACAATTTTTAAAAAAGACCTTCCAAACTTTACATATATCAAGTAAGGCCCAATATATATCTATTCTGAAAAGATCACTAAGATTGGACAATAAACACCAAAGTTATATACGAATCAATTTTGCTTGTGGGAGAGAGGGGGGTCTTGCATTGTCAGTTATCGCGCGCGGCCGCATGCCATGCGTTTGTGTGTATGTTGGAGTGTGTGTATGTAAAGAAAAAACACACGAAATCAAGGGAACAGGTTATTTTGTAGTCGAGGCACTCGACTGCAGCTCCCTTACTTGTTTCATTATATATTTTAAATATTTTTCTATATTTTTCGTACGAATTTCAAAACGATATCACCGCTAGAAGTATTTATGGCCGCTGCTCCATACAAACCAAACCACTGTGCAGCGTGATGTTACTCCTACTAAAATTTTGTAGACGGCGAACTAGATCTAATGACCGCAGTCGATTTTCATGTAACGAGCTATGTAACGAACCTCAACAGCCTCATACCTGGATACCCTTTTAAAGTTCCATCTTAAGCTGAAGCTGTGAAAATTTTCCATTGAACACGCGACTTGTACAGGGTGGCTGATGAATATTGCTACATTAAGAAAGTCAAATAACTTTTTTTTCAGTGTTTGGAATTCATTTTTCTTTTATTCATGTTAAAGCTCATTCAATTTTATTAAGTAAAAAGTAAAAAGTAAAATCGGCTTGTCAAGATGACAACAGCCCCAAGGGGACAAAGCCGAGCCTCTCTCAATCTCTTGGCTTGTGCGGACCTACAGTTTAACGCCGAATCCGAACGGCAGTTTTTGAGAGGCTTTTCATGGCTAATTACTGCAATGCTGGCGCCAACAGCAAGAGGTGTGGCCGGGTGTAAAGTTTTATTCAAAAAAAAAAAAACTTTTTCATTAGATGTTCCGAGGCGGGATCGAACCCACGTCCTCATGCTCAGCAGTCGCGCACACTATTTAATTTTATTAAATATAGCTTAATTAGATCCAAAAATAATTGAATTTAAATGCCCCCCTGCTCGTTGATGCATGTGCCGCATCTTATCAAAAAGTTGTTCATAACTGCTTGGAGAGTTAACACAGGAATAGCCGCAATTGTTGCTCGAATAGATTGCTTTAGTTCATTCAAATTTGTCGGTCTTGTTTTGTAGACTTCCTGTTTGCAATAACCTCACAAGAAAAAGTCAGGTGCAGTAAGGTCGGGCACCCTGGGGGGCCAATGTGGAATGTGGAGTTTCTGTATATCAGCTTACTGGGAAATTTTCGTCGCAATTTTGTCATTACAGGCTGGGCTATGTGAGGAGTTGCACCATCTTGCTGAAACCACACAGACTTGAAAGGAATTCTCTTCCGGCGTAATTCTGGATAGAAAAACTCTCTTAACATTCTCAAGTAACGGTCTTCAGTAACAGTAACGGTGTGACCGTATCTTCGAAGATGTAGGGCCCGACAACGCAGCGTGATGAAACTTTCACACGAAGTGGATGCAATTCCGTCTCATGGAGTATCTGTGGGTTGGAAGTACTCCATATTCGACAACTTTGTTGGTTTATGTTGCCGTTTAAGGCGAAATGGGCCTCGTCAGACATAAATAGACTGTTCAACATGTTTTCTTCCTCTTCCACCATTTGAAGCATCTTCTGGCAAAATTCCAAGCGAATCGGCAAGTCTGCTGCGTTCAGTTTGTTGGCCATTTGAATTTTATATGGGAATAAGTTCAAATCATTGTGCACAATTGACTGCAATGAGTGAAGCAGATAAGTTCCTTGTCGAAACTCTTGGATTGTTTTGTTTGGCTGCAGCTACCGCAGCGATTGTTTCCTCGTTCCGAACTGTAGGGTTTCGATGGTAAGGTCTTCTTTCGACTGTCCCATGCTCGGCAAAATTGTTAACAAGTCTCATTATGGTCCATCTGGTCGGACGATCGCCGCCAAACGTGCGCCTATACTCTCTTTGAACCGATACTACGGACTCCAGGGCGTGATAGCGGAGGACAAACCAAATTCTTGTTTCAGTGTCCCAATTATCCATCTTCCAAAAATTTAAAGATTAATCTACAAAACAAAAACAAAATTAAGTAGATTCATCAAATAGAAAAAAGTTATTAAATTTTTTTTTGGTAGCAGCTTTCATCAGCCACCCTGTACTTCTCGTCTGCTCGGTGAATAAACTTGTCTAGCTGATTAGACGTAATCAACATCTCGGGAAAACTGAATGATTGGCGGAGTGCTTATTTCTAATTTGCTCGGCGGGATAACCTTTTCCTTCCCCCTTCACCTAATAAAAAAAATTCTGCTCTACCAACCTCACCAAGGCCAAGTGTGTTTACCAAATTCCGCTACAATATTCCATACCGAAATTAAAGATATTTCACAACTTGAATTGTGAGTTCAGCGTGGCTTCAATGAATTATCTTTTCAATAACCATAAATACATCAACAAAATGATTGTAGGGTTGCTCTTATGCTTCATTTGCTTTCATTTGAAATTTTTGTGTGGCAACAGCAGTTCTGTGTGATTAATCACCATAAAAGCTTGTCGTATTGCATTCCAATTTGTTAATATTTTTTCAATGCAATTTAATTACCAACAGCATTGTTTTTCGAGAAGGCATCATATCGAAACTGGTTCAAACACGTCAAAGTGAAACGCAATGTGACATGTCCTCGAACAACAACAGCAATAACAAATCACGCTACAATTGCAGCGAACAGACCGATGACCATTGATATTCGATTGACATACACACCTTTTTCATGTTGCTTGTCAATTGCCGCTGGGCCACTGTGGGGGGAGTGCAAACATTGCGCGCAAGAATCGCGTGCATGGTTTTCCATGTTTCCTTGCCTACTTTTAGGCGGAACACCGGAACGAAGAACAAAAAGAGAAACCACAAATGGCCCTCAGCCATTTGGCAGCCATTAGAGCAGCATTCTCGCATTTTTGGTGAATATTTTTGCACTCATGCCTGACTTTTGTTGCAGCATGCAATCCGCTCCTGCCCAGCTGCTTTCATCTCATTCTTTGTGACTTGCGGCGAGCCCTTGAAACAACATTCCTACACACCCATCACCAACTCGCCTAATTACGTAATGCGTTGGGCAAGTTACGTAATGCACACACACACACGGAACTAATAAATATGTAACCATAGCTGGAAGGTGCGCAAATTTGCCTGCAAATATGTAACTACAAAAAAAAAAATAGTAAAAATAAAACAAACCTCCCTTCGGTGTGCGCTTACTTTCAGTACAAAATCTGTTTTCTATATTTTCCCCAACATAATGAGACTTTACAAAGGGTTGGACGTGAGGCGGTGGCAGCGTTTTGCTGATGGCTCTGTGGGCAAATAATTAGATATGCCGCTGGGTTTACTAGACTGTGAATAGAATGCCAAGCACACACGCCAGTGAAGCCAACGTGTCCTGCACCTGATAGTAAGAGCATAAAGCCTGGGCACAGTGGATGCAAGCGGAGCATTATAAAGACCCATGGGTTCTTAAGCCTAAACTTAACTCTATTGTAAACAAACATTATCTTGAGCTTAGCTCACCCATACATACGATGGGTATTTCATATTATCAATCTCTGTATCATTAGAATTATAATCAATCCTTGACCAAAATCAAAACAGGTTGCTACATCTATCAAAACAGTAGTCTCGCTGAAATGTTTGCTATAAAAACCTTAACGGTTCCCCTTTCAAAAAAGTGCATTTAAGAAACCTTATAACTGTTTTTTTTACTATATGACGATGTTTCAGATATTAACAGTGGCAATTAAAATAACAAGGATTTTAGATACATTTGGTTACACCTTCAAGCACCATAGCATACTTTTCGGCTGTCCTAAAAATGGAGCTTGAAAATAGCACTTTCTTAACTTTTGCATTCTTGCAATCCTCAGCTACTTATTCTCCGGCTGTCCGATATAAATAGGAATTTGCAAACGGATTGATGCCGTGTAAGGGCTTAACGGGTTAGGTGGGTTTCAAAGGCTCAAAACAGGTACATTTTTACGAATTTTTTTTTATTTAACCAACAAAATATTTCATTCCATCAACTTACCATATAAAAGGTATATATCTTAGAAGTAAATTGTGAAATTTTCATTGAAAAATATTAAAAATTAAGGCGTGGACACGTCGTCTCCTGTGACCCCTCCAAAAAAAGTACCCTCGGCGTAGTCAGGATAACTCATGACAGATTCATCAGAAATGCAAAAACCAAAAATTTTCTGTTAGTAGATGCTTAAAGCTCGTGCTTGGACGAAGGAAAAATAAAAAAAAATTTCATTTTTGGCGGTGTTGAGAACCAAAAACCATCTTTTTGAGTAAAATTTGCACCCTTCATGGCCTTGAAAAATCACTTAAAATAGAAGAAAAAAAAATCCTTCGTTCAAGCACGAGACAATGTTATTTTAAAGAAGTGTGCAAAATTTGAAAGAAATCGGTTCATAAGTTTTCGAGAAATCGTGACTACCGATTTCAAAAACGTAGTTGCGAGAAAAACGCGATTAAAGATTTACATTCACGCTGACATAGCCTGATGGGAAGAGCATCTGAAGGCTATATCTCTTAGAATATTACTCAGATCGTTTTAAAACTCTGGGAGAATATTCTAAGCATATTAAATTATAAGATAAGCAAAAAAAAAATCGATTTTTTGAAATCTTGAAACCCACCTAACCCCTTAAAGCTCACTGATGAGATGTTGCCTGAAGGCCGTCAAAACAGTCTGTCTGAGTAATCTCTGCTGTTTGGACAGCAAAATCTTTGTTGATTTATGTTGATTATTGAATTATAATCAATCCTTGGCCTTGAAACTTGAGACAGGCTAACAACGACTTTGACTATTTATAAAAATCAAATGAAAACAAATAAACCATCCAGTCCAAATATAGATAACAAGAACAGGTAAAAGCTGGTTCTGAACCGAACCAATCCGCAATCGAACTGCTATTAAGCCCGAGCCGAACCGAAAATCAGAAAGCAAAACGATTTGGTTCGGTTCAGTTCACTGAAAGTGTTAGGACGCAAATGATACTTGTTAATTTTGGAGTTAAAATTCTGTGTATAAGATAAGTTTTATTCTTCTATCGGTTAATTCAAGTTTCGCCGTTCGACCCTCTACAAGAAAAATCACTCATTGACCAAATAGATTCTTATCCGACAACAAATTAATGTAGCTCTTAAGAATGACCTATCAATCATTTCAAGCCACATCGGCATCCTAATATTATACCTGCACCTCTTCCTTGCAAGTTGTTAGTTAATTTGTGTGAGAATTCCATTTCCTCCACCGTTTTTTTTACTCAAAAACCCATTTTCCCACAGATCGGAGTGACATTCTGTCACACTTTTTTTTTAAAATGCCAATAGATTTCATTGAATTTTGCTCTCTACAAATTTTTTTAGAATACAAAGAGATAAACAAGAAAGAAAGTCGGTTAAGCCCGACTATAATATACTCTGTACCTGTGAAGTGCTGCCAATCACCGTTGCGACCGGAACTGCCCATAATTGTTTGTTTTCCTTATAACTCAAATATCGTTCATCCGATCTTTAAAATTCCTTCAGCGGACCGATAAAGAATCCAGAATTCTAAGTATGTCCAGAAGCTTTGAACCTTCTATTTATAAAACTGTGGGAGATATGACGTTTTTTCGATATTGCGGGGGCGTGAGGGGGCGTGGCCAAAATTGAAAATTAACTTGATCTGCTTGCAAGTATAAGAAACATATATTCCATACATGTCAAACGTCTATCTCTTACATCTCTGAGATCTGTTTGTTCATACGGACAGACGGACACTTTTGCACAAACTTAATATACTCTGTGTACCTCTGGTACAGAATATAAAAATAATGCTTTAGACACCATAACAAATTATGTGATTGCAATGAACTTTAAGTTTTTGCTATACATTAACAGCAAGTACAATAACAATCATCAGAGAAAAATGTGTCACATAACGTGTGCCATGTAACGTATTATAACACAGTAGGACACTAAAAAAACAAGAAAGAAAGTCGGTCAAGCCCGACTATAACATAATCTGTACCTGTGAAGTGCTGCCCATCACCGCTGCGACCTGTGCTGCCCATAATTGTTTGTCTTCCTTACAACTCGACAACCGTTCATGCGATCTTTACCATTCTTTTGACGGATCGATAAATAATCCTGATTACTAAATATGTCCAGAAGGAACGAACCTTCTATCTATAAAACTGTGGGAGATATGACGTTTTTACCAATTTGCGGGCGGGAGGGGGCGTGGCAAAAATTGAAAATAAACTTGATCTGCCTGAAAGTATAAAAAGCATATGTCCCATATATGTCAAACCTCTATCTCTTACCATCTCTGAGATCTGTGCGTTCATACGGACAGACAGACGGACATGGCTAGCACAAACTTATTATACTCTATGTACCTTTGGTACAGAGTATAAAAACTGGGATGAGACCCTTAAATTATAATAGAATGCACTTTTGTTAGCATCACCTCATTCCCAGCCTAGGTTCGCGTTCTATGGGTACTTCTGTACTAGCAACACAAAGCGACAACAATTTCAACTTAATTGGTAATGCTTCAAGATAAAAATTTACAAAATTCAGCAAACATGTCATTGGGAACGAAATATCCAGAAATCGCGTTTATGGTAAAAATGGTAAAGGTACCTTCAGAAGGGGTCAAACCTAAATTCTTGATTCTCTTTGAAACCTCACGGTGGAGTTTTATTAAGGGTACTCTATACCTTCAGGTGCCATTTTTTAAAGGTTTTCAAAAACTTAAATTACAGAAAAACTAAAAATGATATTTACAAGCGGTTTTTTTATTCGATAGGTAACACTAGGCAACTAGGTCCAGTATATTGAAGGGTTGGTAGTGATTCTAGATGACTTTTGTGTGCTTAGCAAGACTGCCTTTTCAGAAATTGTCCATCACGTCGAGATTTTTAGTAATTTAAGCTTAAAGTGCCTATATTGACTCTGTTTAGGAGCGTTTTTTCGGGGAGTCCATTGTTTTGTTTGAACTGTCTTTGATACCATCGGAAAACACCACTCCTAAGCTTTGAAATGAACTATCCCAAACAGTTCTGAGATTTTTTCCAATGGAGATATACCTCTTTTAGTACTTGTGTAAGAATCCAAAAATATCCTTTTTATTGCTGGAGCCCCAATGTATGCAATGGGTGGTAGAGACTCCAATATGTTTTCGTTTCCTGAAAACAGTAAAGAAAAACAGTATTGAACGAGCAACAAAATACTAAAAAAAACCTCACTAGCTTATTCAGGCTATTCAGTTTCTAACAATCTGCCCATTTTTGGCCTTCGTTTATGAAATTTTTTCTAATCGTCTCTCTGTAAGCAACTTCCTTGGTACCTTTTCTTCCATTTCTTTGATATCCTGGTGGAACCTCTCACTGAATAGCCTTAAGAGGTTTTTTTTAGTATTTTGTTGCTGGTTTATTACGATGATGCTCCGTCCTGCTGAAAAGTGATTTCACCACAATCTGCCAGTTTTGGTATTGATGGCGGAAAACTTTCTTCTAAAATATTAATGTATTTTTGAGCATTAACCGTCCCTTCAATGAAATGCAGTTTTCCTAATCCTTTGTCTGACATACATACCCATACCATAGTGCTTGCAGGAAACTTTACTGTCCTTTTATGGCAGACCTTATGGTGTGTTTCTCGTATCGCCGACACTATGAGGGCCGTCCCAGAAATAGCTGACCTAACTACTAAAACACAAAAATTTATCATTTTTTTTTTTCAACATAGGATCCTTTTAGGTCGATACACTTTTCCCAGCGATGTTCAATAGCTTTGATACATTTTTTATAATAAGATCTGTGAAGCTCTTCAAAATAGGCATTAACCTCGGACTCCACCTCTTCATTGTTGCCAAATCTTTTTCCTCCGAGCCATTTTTTCAAGTTTGGAAATAAGAAATAATCAGAGGGAGCAAAGTCTGGCGAATAAGGGGCGTGAGGTAGCAATTCAAATTTTAATTCATTAATTTTAGCCATTGCAATGCATTGCAACGGCAGAGGTGTGAACCGGCGTTTTTGTTCTGAACTCAACAAACGCGGCACCCATCTTGCGCATAACTTTTTCATGTCCAATTTTTCGGTCTATATGCGATGTACAGCACTTTTTGAAATGCCTACACATTCAGCTAACTCACGAACTTTCAATCGCCGGTCACACAATACACATTTTTTAATTTTGGCCACCATTTCTGAAGTGGTCACCTCATTTGGACGCCCATTACGATGTTCATCTTCGCAGCTCAAACGACCTCGCTTAAACTCAGCCATCCAATATTTTATTCTTGTAAACGAGGGAGCAGAATTACGTAAGGTAGAATCCAGCTCCTTTTTAATATTTAATAATTTATATGAAAGTATTGTATCACATAACGATGACCAATTTTGTCCATGTTAACAAATCAATAACAAGCGTTCTCTTTTAAAATCGCCAAAAAAAAAACTGTGCAAGGTTAAGGCACCAACCTTCAAACTTAAGCTTTGAATAGTTGGTACTTCCCCTTTTTAATATTTTTTGTGAACATTTTCCAACACTACTGTGCTAGGTCGGCCATTTCAGGGACGGCCCTCGTAACATCAAATTTAACTTCATCGCTAAATATGATGGTGTTCCATTGTCTTTGAGTCCAAGACATCCTTTCCCGAGCTCATTGCAAACGCTTCTTTTTTTGACGAAGCGTAAGCAAGGGTTTTTCCTTGGCCTACGAGTAAGATAAGTTATTGGGTATGATGCATAGGTAATAACAAAACATACTTTATAGAAACCATATCCAATATTTTTAAACTGCTGTCGCGTCCATTCTCGCTTGACAGTTTTGCCAATTTTTTGCTACCACTCAGAAGCCAAATTTCTTAAAGATTGGTGACGATCAGCCTTAACAATTATGGCCAGTTCCCTTTTGTCGCGGGGTGTTATTGCTGATTTTCGGCCTCTATTTACAATATTATTTTCAATGTTCCCAGTTTTCTTTAAAATTTGTATCACCCCATGCTCCGACGATTCAGACAGATTTAATTGCTTGCTTATCTCCGTAATTGTCTTCCCAGATTTATAGTAATCTCTAATCAATACTCTGATTTCGTTGCAAATAGGCTTACCACGTGCCATCGTTGCTAAGCTTTCACTGATCTGCAGTAATTTTCAAATTTTTTTGCATTCTGCATAGATTATAACTTGATAGTGATTCTGTTACATTGGTTGCTTTTGTTTTGTTCTTCTTTTGAGATAAATTTAGCTTACGCAGCGGTCGAATTAATAGTGGTCATTATTTTCTTATCTCTTAAGTCTACCGTTTGAATAAATTACTCATATTGTTGTTGTTGTTGGAAATACAAAAAAACTTTTTAAGTCATCGTAATGAGAATAAAATTCTCTATTAGACAAAATACATTGGTATGCGTAATCTGTAGTAGTATTAAAAATATCGTGTGTTGAACATTGCGCACTGCAAAACAAACATGAAAAAGTTTTTCCTACCGATCGTTCAAATGGGGGCTATAAGATATAGTCATCCGATCCGGTCGGTTCCGACACATTAGCAGCGTGCAGTAAAAAGAAGACTCTGTGCAAAATTTTAGCTCGATAGCCTTAAAACTGAGAGACTAGTTTGCGTAGAAACAGAAAGACGGACAGACAGATAGACAGGGCTAAATCAAATCAGCTCGTCACCCTAATTAAGAAAATATAAAATTATAATACCCTTTGCAAGGGTATAAAAAGTGGTTTCGTGATATTCGAGTTGAAAGTTTTGACAGCTGTTTTCGTTGAAATAAAAATTATTTTCAGTGGATTTCAAACATGGATTTGATGCAGTTATTCTGGGTTTACACCGCGTCACACGACACTATTGTCTGTGACAATTTGTGACAAAGGTTGTCACAGGTCAAGAGTGTTTACATTGTCGTCACAAAAATTGTGTGTCACAGCGCTGTGACAAGACAAATGAGTACTTTTGGTGTGAACGATTTTTGTCATTGTCACAGAGCGACACAATGCTAAAACGTGAACATTAAACGAGTTCGTGAGCAGTGAGCCAGTTCCACTTATAAAACAACAATAATTAAATGAAAAAGAAAAACAATGGTGTATGTTGTTATCTGAAAATAAGCAGACGCTAAATTCTATATGGAATCGACAGCACCTCAGAAAATTGGTAATTTTGTTGGTATGTGTTTATTTATTTTATAAATTATTGATGGCAAGGTGGCTTATCATGTTCAAGTGATCGCTTACTCGTCTCCTTCACCGCTGAGCAGGCCAAGTCGCATCTGATAGACATCAAGTTAAATAGAGAATGGTAAAGTGGCCTCCACCTAACATAGGAGCTGATCGAAAGTTGATGCATCCTTGCGCACATCATTTGTAAATTTGTACAGAATACTTCACAATTCTCCACTCAACTTGGCATAGATTCCTTCTTTCTTTTAAGTCAAATTAATTTTGTCGTCGCAGCAAGAGCACTGATTCTCATCTTCGTCCGGCAACCACAACCTAACAACAGCAAACGCCGCTAGGTCTGGCTCCTCTCAGGAATTCATTTGATGAAACTAAAAAGTTTAATTTAATTTAAGTAAAAAAAATACACGAAATCACAAAAAAACTGGCGCATATTTAGCTTTATCAAAACTTAAGTCCCAAAAAAACTAAATAATATTGTCACAGTCGGGGGTGTCCTGGAAATCTCTAGAGATTTTGGCTTCGGTTGGTTTGCAAAACGCTCGAAAAATCCGTCGGTGTCCTAGAGCTTGGAGAGATTTCATTTTCTTATTAAAAGTCAGTTAGAAGGTGTGTGTATAAGATTAATGTCCAACTACAAAAACAGGGCTGCGTCGCTCGCAAATAATTGATAACAGATTTTGTTCATAGCTGTATTGATGGTTTCAGACTTGCCAGCCCTGTTTGTTTCTTTGCTAAGTTCACTAAGTTTGCGTAAGTTAGTGAAGTCGAATTGGTTGGTTTGTGTATTGGCTTTGGTTGGTTTCTCAAAATCTCTTAACAAAATACTAGAGGTTTGAAAGCAACCAAAAGAGATTTCTAGGACACCGAGAATTGGTTTTGGGTTGGAATTTGGTTGGAAGAGATATCTGGGACACCTCCGAGTGTGACAGAAAAACCAACTTGCTGGATGTGCTTGTCACAGGAAATATGAGTTCAAATGAGCTGCCTCATTGAAACAGCTGTTCAAGCAATTCTTGTCACAAACTTGCCAACTACTGTCACAGAAAGTATGTGACTCCAAGTGAGTACTTGTGTTCACATTGAAAAGTACTCATTCCTGTGACGCATGATTTCTGTGACAAGGCATCCGATGTTCACATTGCGCTGTGACACTGTGACACTGAAATGTGTCACTTTATGACACTGTGTAAACCCAGCATTAGCTGTTAGCTTTATTATCAATATTATCAAAATCTGTCAAGTAGTTTCTGAGAAATTTGGGTCAAAGTTCGTAAAAACTTGTAAAAAAAAAAATATATCGTAAGAAATCGTAGGAAAAATTCATTTTTTTTGCAAAATATTCATATTTTTTGATAAAAACTAACATTGAATAAGTTTTTCGTGTTTTTTATTGTTTTTTTTTCGGAATTAACAGTTGACTTGCAAAAAAAAATGGACAAACATTTTTTTTCGAACTACGACGATACCTACCTGCACAAAAAAAAATTTAAAAAAAAACATATTTTATTTTGACTTGAAATTTTTAGGGCATGTTTTTAAAACCCTAAAACATAGTTTAAACCAAGAAAAAAATTTCGAAAAACATGTTTGCCCTTAAAACTAACCCATAAAACTAAAATTATGATGGCATAATGGGCTGTTGCATGACCCTAAGAGATGGAACTAGTCAGCCAAAAAAAAGTGAGATGGTGTACCATTTTAAGGTTCACCCACGAACTACTCCATATAGGTCACAAGGTAGACGGAAAAATAGACGAAACTGCGTTTTTAATTTTGCCAACAAAGCCTTGGTTCACGGATTATGCACATTTTTGTACAAGCAACTGCCTTAGAACAACATTGACCATTTATAGTATTAGCAGCTTCGCTAAAACTACGCAATTAATCTAATGAGCAAAATTCTTCATTGACAGCAAGAAAATGGGAAATTTTATTTAAAAATGTCTTTAGTTGGACAAACCGCGATACACTAAGATGCCTCGAATTGAAGTATTTAAATGATATGATCCGTTTTCCTGCTGGTAATAAGGTTATGCACGCATTAAATTAATTGCATAATTTTGGGAAGCTTCAGTCAAGTCAATTGCTAGTACAAAAATGCCTGTAGTCCACGAACCAATGGTTCGCTGGTGAATCTGAAATCGCAGTTCGATCTATTTTTCGTAATGACCTATATGGAGTGGCTCGTGAGTGAATCTAAAAATGGTACTGCATCTCGCCGTTTTTTTGGATGAGGAGTTCCATCTTTTAGAGACATGCAATAGCCCATTATGACTTCACTAATTTCGTTTTCAATAAAACTCTACCGTGCGGTTTTTAATATATTCAAGAATCTAGGTTTGACCCCTTCTGGAGGTACCTTAACCATTTGTACGATAAAAGTAATGGATATTACGTTCCCAATGACCTTGGCCGTGCTTGCTAAATTTTGTAGATTTTTATCTTGAAGCATTACCCATTATGTTGAAATTGTTGTCGCTTTGTGTTGCTAGTACAAAAGTAACTTTATAACGCTAACATAGGCTACAATTGAAAATCTGGGTATGAGATGATATTTACAGTAGACGCTTCTATCAAAATTTAAGCGTCTCATATCGGCTTTTTTTCCCAAAGTTTGATTTTGTCGAACTGTGTAAGGAGTAGAAAATAAAAAAACCCAACCATTATTTTTTTAACGAATCAGCTATAATTATTTAGTAACATAATTGCAGATCGTATTAAAATTAGGCTTATTAAGAAACTCGAACGGGACTTGCAGATTTTCGCATTTTTGCAAACGAACCCCCCTTCCATAGTCTGTCACATGACGTATATCTTTTTGTCTGCCAGTATCTTGGGACGTTTCTTTCTTCAACTCCGAGTTTATAAATTAAATATAGTTCTACTAAAATGCTTTTCAAAAACCAATATGTGCAAATTAATCTTACAATATTTGATTGTGTTTCTTAATGATGAAGGTTAATAAAAGCGTACGACTGTCACGTGCGTGCTGTGAAAATGCCCATAAGCAGTAGCAGAAACACTCGCTCCACTTGCCACTAGTACTTGTGAAAGCTTAGACGGAAAATTTCTGAGAGTTGATTGGGTGTCTCGATCCCTCTCTTATCGCTCACTCTCTCTCTCTCTCTCTCTCCTCTCTCTGGACGCTCTCGCTGTCTCTTGTGGTTCTCTCTCTACATTACAAGTTCAATTCAACGGCATTTACAGTAACTTTTACAAAAAGAATGAGAGAGAGACCAAAAAAAATTATACATACTTAAATATTAGCAGTGTTTGATGTGAGAGTGCGTTTGCCGCTCGACAATAAATCAACCACCGAAAACGCAGTCAAAACACATATCGCAAATCTGACTATAGCTCATGCAGACATCCAGCCACAGAAATACTATTGTTATACGATATGAGTGAGTATATGACGCCTTTAGAACGATTATACTCGAGTCAAGAAAACAGGCGCTCTTGCAGATCTCTGATACAAACCTTCTATCAATAAAACTTTTGGAGATATGCCGTTTTTTTCAATTTGCTGGGGTGGGAGGGGCGTGACACAAATTTTAAATAAACTTGATCTTTATGCAAGTATAAAAAGTTTTTGTCCCATACATGTCAAACCAGTATCTCGTACCATCTCTGAGATCTATTTGTTCATACGGAATATATACGAAAAGTTTCTTCTGCAAAAACAGGAAGTTTGATTTTGATTTTAAATCTTCTTAGAATTCTGTTTCCATTATATTTTTCTCACCTTTCATTAACCGCCGACTTCGTTGAAAACCCACTCCTGAAATGTTGCTCGCAACAACAAAACTGTGGGAGTGCAGCTTCTGAACTGTTCTAGCTACAAACAGCGAATCCAGACTTGCAATATTTTTTCTGTACTGTACTGGTAGCTGCATTCGGTGCCAGGAATATCGGCTCTCGGATTCCGGAGAGTTTTGCATTCACGCCCACTGTTCTACGGCCTAAGCAAGTGCAGGGCCAGAAGAAGCCGCAAGCCCCAACTGTCAGCCTCTGTTTCTCTGGACTGCTATGATGCGGTGTGGGTGTGACTGTGGGTGTGGTACATGGTGGCCGGGTCTAAACCTGGTCCAACTAGCAGTCAAGTGCATGCATGTGTGTCGCTGCTGTTGTTGTTATTGCATGCCTGAGTGGTTCCTGTCCCTGGTCCCAGGGTTGGCTTTCGCTGGCTGTCTTTTATTTTAAACAAGCAACGCGGAAAAATACACACACACACACACATGGAAAACCTTTAGCAAATAAATGGGATAAAATCAAACCTGGCTAGGATCCCAAGTCCTAAAAGATTCCCGGTTGTCGTTTTTCGTTTGCAATTTGAATAATTTAATGGATTTTTATGAGCAGTAAAACGGCTGAAGGATGCACTGAGCCAAGCTAAGGCAACGAAATGCATGTGCGAGCCCCAAAAAAGAAAATGTCCTCCTGCTGTTGACTGCAGAAATCGCCGTAAATTTGTGCCGGAATTGGGATGCGGGATGGGTGCTGGGGGCTTATTCAATTTTGGCGAGAATCTCCTGCACCGACTGGGTCTCCAATTGACTGCCGCGCCACTTCCGATGACTATGACTAGGATGGGGCCACAGCCACACCAAAGTCAGCCAAGCGTTTGGCTTCTGAATGCACAGCAACATCAACAACAACAACAACAATGTCGTCGTCCTCAACGTCGACAGCAAATGCAATAAATTTTCAAGTCATTTCAACTTCCGGTGTGTGGCCCCGATTACAGTTTAGTAGCTGTAAATATATAGCGACACATACATGCCACTTTAGCCCCCTCTTTCTCTCTCTCTCTTTCTCTAGTTGCCCTGGGTAACGGTTTTAAAGCTGCCCATTGAGCACAATGTACAGATTTTGTCTACATTTTCTTGCCTACTTTTGCGCGCTTCATCAGAATAGAGGACTCAAAACACTTAAAATAATTACAGTTCAATTTCAACGGGAGAAAATGAGGTGATGACAAATGACAGACACCCCTACCCATCTTCATATGAGTCAGGCATGGGACGCGTCGGTCTAAATTTGCTAGATTTTAAAACGGCTATACAGATCGCTTACTATCTCCTACACAGAGGGAAAAAACGTGGTCAGAAAATAAGATTTCTTCATCTCAAAATGTGAACAGAATGTTCTCTCAATTATTTGAGCACAAATGTTCTGAATGTTCTTGGCATGAGCACAATTCAGCTCACCTCAACCACCCCACCGAAAAGTATATGTAGGCACTCACTGTCCAAGTCAACTGTCCAGATCCACTGTCCATGTCCAGGTCCACTGTCCAGATCCGCTGCGTCCATGCCGGCCCAGGTCCAGGTCCGCAGAGACATCGCTTGTACAACACCCCACCCGCCTTGGTTATATATTATTTATTAAATAAATAAAAGTTTTTGTCGGACCTCACTGGGAGTAGAGCCCAAGACCTTTAGTGCGCGCAACGACGGCGGACGTCGCGACGCGTCGTGACGGTTAGGCTATTGCCATGCGTCTGAATGCCTACATATACTTTTCGGTGGGGTGGTTGAGGTTAGCTGAATTGTGCTCATTTCAAGAACATTCAGAACATTTGTGCTCAAATAATTGAGAGAACATTCTGTTCACATTTTGAGATGAAGAAATCTTATTTTCTGACCACGTTTTTTCCCTCTGTGTAGTTTTAGTAAAAAACGCTTTTTTGCCTTCAATCAAAACGTACCCAAACAACGCATTTATTAGTTTTCTATGCTTTTTTAAGATTCCACGAAGTTTGGTTCAAGTCGTAGTGTAGCTGCCATAGAAAAGTTATGTCTGGAAAATTATCTTGGTAGGAAAAACTTGTTTGTGAGGTTGGTCTCTCATGAAACGTCGTCCGATCAACCTGATGCCTCCTTTGTTGTGTGCCTCTGTTAAAAGTTATGTCAATAACATAGCAAGACTTCGAGCCAGTAAAAACTGCAAGTTAACAGTATAAAGGTCGTTAAAACAGTCATAAAAAACGTGAATACTTTTTGTTTTCCACGTAGGCTAGCAGGTATTTGCAGTTCATATTGAACAATTCACGATTACAAGGACTCACTCTAACAGAAAAAAAAACATACTATCCTGAATCCAGGTGAATCAAGCTACTTTCACTTTACATAAAACTACTAAAGAACCAAGATTCTAAGTTAACCTTCTCCCAAAATCTTTGAATACCATTTTCCTGAACATCAACCATTGGTAAAATTTGGCTCGAGCCCGTAGGAAATTTTATTTTCTGGACTCTGGAAAATTTGTATATGGGCATTTCCATTATGTCGAATATGACCCACGTACACATTTAAAGTGATAAAAAAGTCATAATGAAGCACGATTTCAATTCGAATTTTACTTTATTATATCGCTCCTAACTAGCATTTTAATTAGTGCTAAAGTGAAAAGCAAGTGAAATCTACACAATCCCAGAATAATGGGCAAGAAACCGTTTATAAATTAAAAAATAGGGGAAAGTTAACTTCGGCTCGGCCGAAGTTTAGTATACCCTTGCAGCTTCCATTGAAAACAAAAAAGTTTTTCAAGCTAAGACTACTTTTTGGACCTTACTTTTCTATGGGATCTATACTATATAGAAGTCTGATTTCGACCAAACTTGGTAAAATCATGGAAAAGCATAATATACTGTCAATTACGAAATTTGGAGGCGATCCCATTTAAAACAAAAAGTTTTTCTCACTAGAACTTCTTTTTCGACTGATCATTTATACTGCAGCTATATGCTATAGTCATCCGATTTTGATAAAACTTTGTTGAAATGTGTTTAAGTAAATAAAATAAGAATATGCCAATAAAAAGGACTTTTCATTAAAAACAAAATAGTTTTTCTCACTCAAACTAGTTTTTCGACCGATCGTTCCTATGGGAGCTATATGCTATAGTCCTCCGATTTTGACCATACTTTGAAGAATGGTGTAAAATTATATAAAATAAGTGTATGCCAATGATAAGGTCGTTTTC
Source organism: Lordiphosa collinella (assembly GCA_018904265.1). Lineage (NCBI taxonomy): Eukaryota > Metazoa > Arthropoda > Insecta > Diptera > Drosophilidae > Lordiphosa > Lordiphosa collinella. The sequence continues at coordinate 102,557 of JAEIFV010000863.1, read as the reverse complement.
ATTAAAAACAAAAACGTTTTTCTCACTAGAACTGGTTTTTCGACCGATCGTTCCTGTGGCAGCTAAATGCTATAGTCATCCGATTTCGACCAAGCTTAGTGAAATCATGGGAAGGAATAGTTAACTAAGAAATACGTACTTTGGAGGCATTTCCATTAAAAACAAAAAGTTTTTCTCTTTAAGACTAGTTTTTCAACCGATCGTTCCTATGGCAGCTATATGCTAGTCATCCGATTTGAACAAAACTTTGGAGAATTGTGTGAAAGCAAAATTAATAAAAAAAAAAATAGGGGAAAGTTAACTTCGGCTCGGCCGAAGTTTTGTATAACCTAGCAGCTTGTTTTTCTAAATAGGACTACTTTTCGGACCGATTGATGGCCGATTTCGACCAAACTTAGTGCAATCATGGAAAAGCATAACAAACTGTTAAAAACGAAATTTGGAGGTGATTCCAGTTAAAACAAAAAATTTTTTCTCACTAGAACTTCTTTTTCGACCGATCATTCATACTGCAGCTATATACAATAGTCATCCGATTTTGACAAAACTTAGTAGAATTATGTAAAAGTATATAAAATAAATATATGCCAACGTAAGGGACGTTTCCATAAAAAACCGAAAAGTTTTTCTCACAAGAACTAGTTTTTCCACCGATCGTTTCTATGGCACCTATATGCTATGGTCATCCGATTTTGACCAAGCTTAGCAGAATTGTGTGGGAGCATATAAAACAAATACGAGTACATGCCAATTTTGATGACATTTCCATTGAAACCAAAAGACTTCGTGCAAAGTTTGGTGAGGATAGCCTTAAAACTGACGGAGGAGATAGCATAGAAACAGACGGACAGACGGACAGAGGGACAGACAGACGGACAGGGCTAAATCAACTCAGCTCGTCATGCTGATCAAGAATATATATACTTTATGTGGTCGGAGATGCTTTCTTCTATGCGATACAAACATCCGGACAATATTATAATACCCTCAGCAAGGGTATAAAAATGCCGGTTTTTAGGTCATTTGCATGGAAAACAAAAAGTTTTTCTAGCGAAGACTATACTTTTCTATGACGGCTATACTATATAGATGTCCGATTTCGACCAAACTTGGTGGAATCGTGTGAAAGCATTGCAAACTAAGAAATACGAAGTTTGAAGGCGTTTCCGTTGAAAACAAAAAAGTTTTTCTCTCTAAAACTAGTCTTTCGACCGATCGCTATATGCTATGGTCATCCGATCCGGCCGGTTCTGACAAATGTGCAGAGTATAATGTACTAAATGACTTCGTGCAAAGTTTGGTGAATATAGCTTTCAAATTGACGGAGGAGATAGCATAGAAACAGACGGAGGTTGCAAGGGTATACAAAGCTTCGGCCGAGCCGAAGTTATCTTTCCCTTATTTTTTAGCTCTTTCTTTTTGATATTTCAATTGTCTAACTTTAAGTATCATTTGATACTAGATCTTATCGATAAAATTTTTTTCTTTTCAACTTTTACAAAACTCATTTTATAAAATGGAAGTATACTTTCATTACAATACAATACAATTCTGAATGTTTACACCGTGCCATTGACTATGGCACATTGCTATCTCACACCGAATGCTCAGAGTGCTAGCGGATGTTTCGTTTCTAACCACTCCTGGTAGAGGCTGTCTTTGTTTTGGTACTCTCGTATTGAGCCCCTTCATGATGGTGGCTTAGTATGCAAGCGCTCTAGAAAATAAATGTGTGCAAGCTACCAAGTCAAGTTAAGGTCCATATCAAAATTATAAGACACCTTGTATTTTGAACATAATTTTCAAGATATATTAACGTATTGCAAAAACCGTCGCCCACTCATATTAAAACTATGTAGACAAACGATTCAACTCAAATATATTTATTGTTCCAACTGTTGTAGTATTTTTTTTAGCAAAATAAAAAATAAGTGGCATTTCAACTTTATCAAAATGATAAGACACTTATAGTTTTAACAGTCTATAGGAATGAAAAGAAATAACATTTAAACTAATTCAAACCACTTATTTAGGCATTAATTGTCGATCCCCTACATCTTCCAACATCAAACATTTTTTTTCACTGAATCTATCAGTTTCACTAATAACTGTGGTTCAAGGAGGTTCCATTCTCTTAAAATCGCACTTTTAAGGTTGCTAACACTGTCGTAGCTTGGGTTTTCCTTGTAGACACGTCTTGCGAGGATTCCCCAAATATTTTCAATTGGATTCAAGTCTGGTGAGCATGCTGGCCATTTCAATAATTCGACCGAACACTCTTGTGAAAAAGCTTTTGTGACCCGACTAGTGTGAATTCGGGCATTGTCTTGCATGAAAATGTAGAGAGCTTCCCGGTTTTCATTTAAATAGGGGAGCAAACTATTTTCTAGTACTCGAATGTAGTCTGCACTATTTATTCTGGAGCTCGTAAATTGCAAATCCAGCTTTCCAAACTTATTGAATGATCCCTATACCATTGCTGACCAGCCACCAAAATTTCTTTTCGTAAAGTAAAGGGGGTCCTTTCTTAAATCACGCCAGTAATGACGAAATCCATCTGGACCATCTAGATTTAACTTTTTTGCATCCAAAAAAATTACCTAAACAAAATAAAATTGATTAGTAATATGAAAACTAACAATGCGACATTAATTACCGTGGCCCAGTTTGTTGACAAGTTTTCTAGTGCAAATTCGATCCGAATTGCTCGCTTTGTAAATAATGCGTCGCTTGCTACGGTCATTTAACACTGGTTTTCGTCCAGTAATACGTTTTTTGCCGCATTCTTCAGGATTCTTCAAAAAATTGGCAATAACTGTGCGACTGCGACCGATTTCACGTGACATTTGGCTTTTATTCAAGCCGGACTTTGAAAAGGCAAGAATTAAGCCCTTTTCTTTCTCGCAAAGCAGTGTTGATCGACCCATTTTATTTCAAATTGCTTAAATTCGTTCGTCATATTTGTTTCTATTATATTCCAGTTCAGAAAGATTTTGCGAGGGAGGAAACGCAACTTATAAAAGTTATAAAAACTTACCTTGTCTTTAACTTATCTCGTTGCATCGGCTGGGAAAGTCTCCGTCCTAAGAAGCTTATTTCCATTATGCAGCAAGCTAAGCGTCAAAAAGCATAGCGAATTTTGGAGCTAGCATTTGCTGACATTGAAAATGTTTTATTTCTAAATTAAGTGCTAAAAAGGCAGCATGGTCCAGTTTATAGAAGGGTTGGAGGTGATTCTTGATAACTTTCTGTTTTGGAAAATGTGTTTCAAGAACCTAATATTAGTTTTGACTCTCCTTTAAATCATCGCAAAGTACTATTTCTTACTTTAAAATAAACCATCTCTAGTACGAAATTTCTCACCACTCAACATTTTGGACTTTTAGAAACAATTTCAGATAATGAAAATATCGTACAAAAAAAAAAAAACCCTTTGAACAGGGTATATTAAAATTGTCCGGATGTTTGTAACGCATGGAAAGAAGCATTTCCGACCACATAAAGTATATATATTCTTGATCAGCATGACGAGCTGAGTTGATTTAGCCATGTCCGTCTGTGCGTCGGTTCGTCTGTCCTTTTGTTTCAATGCAATTTCCTCCGTCAGTTTAAAAGCTATCTTCACGAAACTTTCCATGAAGTCTTGTAGTACAAATACGCTGCACAAGTATGAAAACCGATCAGATCGGATGACTATAGCATATAGCTGCCATAGAAACGATCGATCGAAAAACTAGTTTTAGTGAGAAAAACTTTAATGTTTTGAATGGAATCGGCATCAGACTTCGTATTTACACGATTTCTATGCTTTTTCGTGATTTCACTTAGTTTGGTCGAAACCGGAAGACTGCAGTAGTAGTACTGCCATAGAAAAGTTAGATCTGAAAAACAGTCTTAGATGGGACCAGAAAATTTACACGAGCTGCAAGGGTATATAAACTTCGACCGGGCCGAAGTTAGCTTCACTACATTTTTTAAGATAATTTTCAGGTTTTATTCAACGGACAAAATTGATAAATTAATGACAATTTCTTTGCAAAATCTTACACTTTGGTAAGTTTTTCGTATTCGTAGTTTAATCCGTTTACCGTGATGTTTTGGTTAAAATCTTCTGTCACAACAGATATTTTCGAAAACCGACTCGGAATTCGGAACAGGGCCGAAAATCTTTTAAACCAGCCTATGCCTATGCGCTAGAAGTACAATATGAGGTGAGTAATTAAACTGTGATCCATCTTTTTATGCCTTCCAAATTATGATAAAAATGGCATTCGATTTAAAGCTAACCTCTTTAGATGACTTCATTTGATATATTGAAGAAACTTACCTACAATTTTCATCACGTCTTCCTGCGCTTTTGTTGCCTTGTCATTGCCTTAGACTTCTGCTTTCATTGTTTGCCTCCATTATTACAATTCTCATCTATTCCCCAGTTGTTGTGTTGACTTGCATCATCTTTGTTTTCTGTCATTGCTGTAACTGTCACATGGCTGCCACTTCATCATCAGCACCATCATCAACGGCACCAGTTGCCAATACAATAAGAAGATGCGACCACATTTCTTCTTTTCCTCTGTCATGTACTTCAGCAGAAGCTTCTATGTGTACCTCTTGCGCTTGGTGATTAGCGTCAGGCATTGTGTGCTGGAGGAGTGAGGGGTGGGGGAGTCGGAAATGGGAGGGGTTGGTGGGAAGGAAAGCGCTCACGATAACGTCACTGGGGGCGATGGCAAATGATTGCCACTTGAGGTGTAAACGAGCGCATTTTACAGCGTCTCACTTTGGTGGATGCTTTCAACGCCTTCAGCCGGAGGGATGTAAGGAAGAAAGGGTTGAGATGCGTATGGACAAATGGCAGTAGAATATAACGGTGACTTAGAAAGCCAGCGAATTGTCATACCTTGGAATTGATGCTATCGAAAAAGCTCAACGAGTTTTTTTTGCCCACAAATCAATGATTCGCTCCAGCGACGCAGCGGCGTGCAGGCAGATGTTTCTGCTCGGATGTCAGATATTAAAGAAAAACTATACACCCTCGTATACATCGTTGAACGGCCGTCTTGCTTAACGGCATACTTACTTAGCGGCCACACTTTATTTTTCGCCAAGTTTCACTTAGCGCCTTTTTTTCCTCACTTAACGGCCTCAAGAATAAATTTCTTAAAAGGAACCAAGACATTCAAAAACAAAAGTTGAAATTGATAGATCTGCTTAAGTATGCGAGTCCTGTCAAAAGAATTTGTAGGTACAAGCATTAGAGTAGGAGTATTCGATTAACCTAGGTGAAGTCCGTGATAGATCGTGCCTCATACAAGAACAAGGAAGAAAGTCGGTCAAGCTCGATTATATTATACTCTGTACCAGTTGGGGTCGCCGCTCGCATTTGTTCCCGATTATATTATATAAAATCGGTATCCAAGGAACACCACGAGGAGGCCATTGCAATAGCAATGGGGTTTATATATGAATAAAGACCTACGAGTCGACTTGAGTTGCTTAAATACTTATCATTTAAGGTGCTGTTACATACTTTTGCACAAACTTATTATCCTCTATGTACCTTTGGAACAGAGTATAATTAGGAGTGAGATGGAGAGAGAGAGGATTGGCACGCGCCGCAGACAAAAAAAACCTTTGCATTTGCCAGAGCTAGAGATGGGCATACATCGAAAACTACGCGGGACTCCGGAGTGACCAGAATGACAACATCATTGTGATTGCTTGATATTATGTTAGAATTAAAGAACTAGATTATTTTTATATTATTTGCAATTTAAACAATCCTCGTCTTAGTAGTCGGATGGGTATCGGGCGATATATTTGTCCCGCGACCATCTCTAATTTCTCTCTCTCAATATAGTGTATGTGGGAAAGGGAAGGGGGAAAATGAGAGCGTCCCAGTTAGCTGCAAGAATCCAATCGGATCTAATGAGCTAGCCATAGCTGTTAGGTTTTGTATAGGATTTCGTTGTTGGAATTACTCAGACAATATATTTGCAGGTTTAATTCATTTAAAAGTTGGAATATTTAGCGGGGCGGGGTCATCACACCCACAACGATCCAATATGAATCGTTAAATAAAAATTTGTCCTAAAATATTGTTGGCTATCACTTTGCTGTGCAGTCGGTGCTCATATATACATACATCTACATACATATGTATGTGTTTTGCTGCTGCAGGAGCAGCCCAGATATATAGAATTTTCGTTTGCTCTTATCTTTACTACCGTTCATCCGATCTTTACCATTCCTTTGCCGCATCGATAAATAATCCTGATTACTAAATATGTCCAGAAGGAACGAAACTTCTATCTATATGTGGGAGATATTACGTTTTTTCCAATTTGCGGGGGCGGGAGGGGGCGTGACAAAAATTGAAAATAAACTTGATCTGCCTGCAAGTATAAGAAGCATAAGGCCCATACATGTCAAACCTCTATCTCTTACCATCTCTGAGATCTGTGCGTTCATACGGACAGACAGACGGACGACGGACATGGCTATATCGACTCGGCTGTTGATGCTGATCAAGAATATATATACTTTATGGGGTCGGAGATGCTTCCTTCTGGCTGTTACATACTTTTGCACAAACTTATTATACTCAATGTACCTTTGGTACAGAGTATAAAAATAAAAAAATAGGGGAAAGTTAACTTCGGCTCGGCCGAAGTTTTGTATACCCTTGCAGCTTCCATTGAAAACAAAAAAAGCTTTTCTAAGACTACTTTTTGGACATTACTTTTCTAGGGGATCTATACTATAAAGATGTCTGATTTCGATTAAACTTGGTGAAATCATGGAAAAGCATAATTCACTGTTAATTACGAAATTTGGAGGCAATCCGATTTAAAACAAAAAGTTTTTCTCACTAGAACTTGTTTTTCGACCGATCATTCATACTGCAGCTATATGCTATAGTCATCCGATTTTGATAAAACTTTGTAGAAATGTGTCCAAAGTAAATAAAATAAGTGTATGCCAATGATAAGGACGTTTTCATTAAAAAAAATAGGGGTAAGTTAACTTCGGCTCGGCCGAAGTTTTGTATACCCTTGCAGCTTTCATTGATAACAAAAAAGTTTTTCTGAGACTACTTTTTTGACATTACTTTTCTATGGGATCTATACTATAAAGATGTCTGATTTCTATTAAACTTGATGAAATCATGGAAAAGCTTAATACACTGTTAATTGCGAAATTTGGAGGCGATGTCATTTAAGACAAAAAGTTTTTCTCACCTCAACTTCTTTTTCGACCGATCATTCATACTGCAGCTATATGCTATAGTCATCCGATTTTGATAAAACTTTGTAGAAATGTGTCCAAAGTAAATAAAATAAGTGTATGCCAATGATAAGGACGTTTTCATTAAAAAAAAAAAGTTTTTCTCACTAGAACTAGTTTTTCGACCGATCGTTCCTATGGGAGCTATATGCTATAGTCATCCGATTTCGACCAATCTTTGTAGAATTGTGTAAAAATATATAAAATAAGTGTATGCCAATGATAAGGACGTTTTCATTAAAAACAAAAAAGTTTTTCTCACTAGAACTAGTTTTTCGACGACGGGGGTGGCCCGCGCAAACTAGGAAATCTGGGAAGGGATAGAAACTAAGAAATACGGAGGCGTTTCATTAAAAACAAAAAGTTTTTCTTTTAAGACTAGTTTTCAACCGATCGTTCCTATGGCAGCTATATGCTATAGTCATCCGATCCGGCCGGTTCCGACAAATGTGCAGCGTATTTGTACCAAAAGACTTCGTGCAAAGTTTGGTGAGGATAGCTTTAAAACCGACGGAGGAGATAGCATAGAAACAGACGGACATACGGACAGACGGACAGGGCTAAATCAACTCAGCTCGTCGTGCTGATCAAGAATATATATACTTTATGTGGTCGGAGATGCTTCCTATGCGTTACAAACATCCGAACAATTTTATAATACCCTTTGCAAGGGTATAAAAATAGGGGAAAGTTAACTTCGGCTCGGCCGAAGTTTTGCATACCCTTGCTGCTTCCATTAAAAACAAAAAAGTTTTTCTAACTAAGACTACTTTTTGGACCTTACTTTTCTATGGGATCTATACTATATAGATGTCTGATTTCGACCAAACTTGGTGAAATCATGGAAAAGCATAATACATAGTTAATTACGAAATTTGGAGCCGATCCCATTTACAACTAAGAAGATTTTCTCTCTAGAACTTCTTTTTCGATCGATCATTCATACTGCAGCTATATGCTATAGTCATCCGATTTTGACAAAACTTTCAAGAAATGTGTTAAAGTATATGAAATAAGAATATGACAATAAAAAGGACGTTTTAATTAAAAACAAAAAAATTTTCTCACTAGAACTAGTTTTTCGTCCGATCGTTCCTATGGCAGCTATATGCTAAAGTCTTGCGATTTCGACCAAACTTAGTAAAATCATGGGAAAGGATAGTAAACTAAGAAATACGTACTTTGTAGGCGTTTTCAATAAAAACAAAAAAGTTTTTCTCACTAAGACTAGTTTTTCAACCGATCGTTCCTATGACAGCTATATGCTATAGTCATCCGATCCGGCCGGTTCCGACAAATGTGCAGCGTATTTGTACCAAAAGACTTCGTGCAAAGTTTAGTGAGGATAGCTTTAAAACTGACGGAGGAGATAGCATAGAAACAGACAGACGGACGGACGGACAGGGCTAAGTCGACTCAGCTCGTCATGCTGATCAAGAATATATATACTTTATGTGGTCGGAGATGCTTCCTACAATGCGTTACAAACATCCGCACAATTTTATAATACCCTCTGCAAGGGTATAAAAAAGATTAGTGACTTCCGTAAAGATCCAAAGTATTAAAACATTACAATCATAGGCCGGAGGTAGTCGGAGCTTTTTTTCCGGATGATATGAAAAAAGTAATTTTAGTGCTTTTCTTCCTGCACACTTTTACTTGGACTCTTATGTAAATTCAATTAACCTTATACGCAATTTCATACCTCAAACAAGTAAGGGAGCTGTAGTCGAGTGCCCCGACTACAAAATACCCTGTTTCCTTGACTTCTTGTGTTTTCATACACATATACACACACTCACTCTAACATAACACACAAGCACTCGCAAACGCGGTAACTGACAATGCAAGGCCCTCCCCTCTATTCCACAAGGAAAATTGATTCGTATATAACTTCGGTGTTTTTTGTCCGATCTTATTGATATTTTCAGAATAGATAGATATTGGGCCTTACTTGATATATAGATATATATATAAAGTTTGGCAGGTCTATCTTAAAAAATTGTGGCTCTGACAGTTTTTTGCGCTTAACATGGTTAAATCGACTCGGCTGTTGATGCTGAACAAGAAAATATATACTTTATAGGGTCGCAAATGCTTCCTTCTACCTGTTACATACTTTTGCACGACTTCATGATCGCCCTTTTCCCATTTTCAATGGGAACAGGGTATAAAAACACATAATTAATAAAGAAAAGATACCAGGAACCAGAAACATTGCCACCACATAGCTCGCATCTGCTAAAAATATTGAAAAACTACCCTCCGTACAGGTATAGAAACAATGCTCGACATTGGGTTCCTTCACTGCGGAACACCGTTCTTGAATTAATTGGCGACTGATTAAGCCACTTAATGTACCAGAATTTTAACCGCGATTTTTTCAACTTCTTCTCTCAGTTTCCATTCTGTCAAAGTGTGCATAGCAGCAGATGGGTTAAGAGTAGGTGGGTGGGGTAAAAAGTAAAATCGGCTTGTCAAGATAACAACAGCCCCAAGGGGCTTCTCTCAATCTCTTGGCTTGTGCGCTTCTAATTTTAGCACAAGAGAAAGGGACCTACAGTTTAACGCCGAATCCGAACGGCAGTTTTTGAGAGGCTTTTCATGGCTAATTACTGCAATGCTGGCGCCAACAGCAAGAGGTGTGGCCGGGTGTAAAGTTTTATTCAAAGAAAAAAGCTTTTCATTAGATGTTCCGAGGCGGGATCGAACCCACGTCCTCATGCTCAGCAGTCGCGCACACTAACCGCTGAGCCACTCCGGCCACAGGTGGGTGGGGTGGTGGTGGTGTATTAGCGGCGACAGAACCAGTGGCCACAACAATGACCGAAACCGTGACTTATATAGTACCCAAAACAGTGACCAAACCAGTGACCAAAACTGTGACCAAGTGACCAAAATAATGACCAAAACAGTGACCAAAACAGTGACCAAAGCAGTGACCAAACCATCGACCTCATTGTGTCCGAGTTTTTGAGGGGAGGAATTCAGGTCAAATAGTAACAGTTAGAACACAATGATCCCCAACAATGGTCCCGAGCAACTTAAAACAACCTTTAAATGCTTCATAAAAATGCGACGACTTTGCCACCAATAAATTACTTAATTTTGTAATATCTGCGCTAAAAAAGTTCATAGGAATATTTGGGATCCCTTATTTTGAAGCTAAGAAATAGTATAATACTATGATTTAATAGTAGTTTGAAAATCAATGTTGAATTACTAAATAAATGACAATAAATGCTCAAACTTTGAAATTCAACAATTTCATTGGATATAAAAATGTAAAAAAACAAGAAAAAAAAAAAGCTTACTTCGTCTATGCCGGAGTTTGAATACACTTGAAACTCTTGTGACCAATGACTTAATTTTGTGACCAATTCCTTAATTTATAAGCTTTATGTCTTGTGTCATCGGGATATTAAATAAAAAAACTAAAAAAAAAATTTGTATGGCAGCTACAAGAAGTGACCATCCGATTTTCGTTCCGACATATGTGCAGTGTGCAGCTAAAAGACGACTCTGTGCAAAATTTCAGCTCAATAGCTTTAAAACTGAGGGACTAGTTTGCGTAGAAACAAACAGACGGACGGACCTACAAACGGACGGACAAAGCTCAATCGACTCAGCTCGTCATGCTGATCAAGAATTTATATACTTTATGTAGTCGGAGATGATTCCTTCTATGCGTTCCAAACTTGTGGGCAAAACTATAATACACTTTTCAAGTGTAAAAAAAGAGGGGAAAGTTAACTTCGGCTCGGCCGAAGTTTTGTATACCCTTGCAGCTTCCATTGAAAAGAAAAAAGTTTTTCTAACTAAGACTACTTTTTGGACCTTACTTTTCTATGGGATCTATACTATATAGATGTCTGATCTCGACCAAACTTGGTGAAATCATGGAAAAGCATAATACACTGTTAATTACGAAATTTGGAGGCGATCCCATTTAAAACAAAAAAGTTTTCCTTACTCGAAATAGTTTTTCGACCGATCGTTCCTATGGGAGCTATATGCTATACTCATCCGATTTTGATAAAACTTTGTAGAATTGTGTAAAAGTAAATAAAATAAGTGTATGCCAACGATAAGAACGTTTTTATAAAAAACAAAACAGTGTTTCTCACTAGAACTAGTTTTTCGACCGATCGTTCCTATGGCAGCTATATGCTATAGTCATCCGATCCGACCGGTTCCGACAAATGTGCAGCATATTTGTACCAAAAGTCTTCGTGCAAATTTGGTGAGAATAGCTTTAAAACTGACAGAGGAGATAGCATAGAAACAGACAGAAGGACGGACAGACGGACAAGGCTAAATGAACTCAGCTCGTCATGCTGATCAAGAATATATATACTTTGTGTGGTCGGAGATGCTTCCTTCAATGCGTTACAAACATCCGCATAATTTTATAATGCCCTCTGCAAGGGTATAAAAATTGGGTCTTATTTCCTAATAAAATAGAAATAACGCACCAAAAATAAGTTTTGCGGTCTTATTTCATATGTTCCTTCCCTAACTTATTTCATTTTCAAATTTTATTTGAGAAATAATGCTCCAAAAAAGGAAATAATTCCCCAAGTTTTATGAAAAATCGTTGTCTTTGTTTTCTGTATAAATTTTTGGGGCCTTATTTTGCAGAGCCATATTCCCATACCATCTTTTTCTGGATCGTGTTTTAAACATTTGTTTTCAGACGAAGAGCCTCGAATGCCAATGGGTACACAGCTGAGTTTTTGTATTTACATATGTTGATAAAAAGTTCTTTGGGGCCGTTTTCTCATGTTCCTGTTTTTGCAAAACTAAGTGTATTTTGTGAATTTTCACTGCTCACTTTGAGCGCGAGCTATGCAAATGCTTAAAATCACCTAGATTTGCAAAAACAGGAACATGAGAAAACAGGCCTTAGAAATAACTTTGGCTGCGTTTGTGTAAAACTGTTAGAAATGAAATATAATTTTATTTGCACATTTTCTCTTGTGTGTATGTGTTTCTGAGAAAATACCAGTATATTATAAAGACACTTCTTTGTACACTTTTCTACATATCAGACTTTTCTATCTATCAGAATTTATATAGAAAAACATTTGTACATTTTTCTTCTGTATATAGGTTTGTTTAAAACTATCAGAAATTATATAGTAATTTGCTTGTACATTTTCTTGTGTTCATTAGTATATTAACGTTTAGTTGTGATTTTTTGATTTACTTTTGCTTAGGGTTTTGAGCCGCAGAGTTCTGGTTAGGTTTTTTAGCAACATAATCCTTCCACTGGTCGTCCAACATCATGGTATACCAGTCCTTCACGAAAGTTATGCCAAAACCTCCTGAAATAATTTCATACCCGATCTGCCCAGAGTTCGCCTCGAATTTGAAAAGGTAAACAGTGTTCTGGCTATCCACCTGAGCCTCTGTCATGATAGTCTTGACGGCGTCCAACAGGCGCACCATGGAGTTGGCACAGACACAAGGTTGCCATTCGTTTTCCTGCGCAAGCAATACAAGTAGAATGTGGGGGATTTAGAACACTATAGATGTATGACTTACACACTCCTTCCACAGATCCTGCGCTAATGTCCAATGAAAGCTATGAACCATTGCGTCGTCATCTCGGTTGGCAATGTACATACTATGAATGCCAGTAAGAAAACAGTTGGCCCACCATTTGAGGGCTACGTTGCGATTAAATTCAGATAATTCCGAGCGATTCATTTTGTCTTTTTGCACTTGTAGCTCGGACCAGGGAGAAGGAGTTGGCATTCTGAGGGGCAGAAGAAATTGAAGTTAGAATTTGGTTCTTGCCGCGTGCCATTTTATACTCAACTCCATGGCGATGGAGTCGGCCAGAACTGGTGCATCTAATAACACTCTCAGGCCGTTTATCTCCGTCATGAACACACCGAAGTGCTGGCCAGGTTCCTCTGCCAGCACACTGGGACTCGGCGGTTGTCCGGCGACATCTGCAAACATACAAATTGTAAGGGGTTTTGAGAGTTTCGATCATTCCTGTACCATACCTGACAGACACTGCTGGCGCAGTTTCATTAGCCACGACTTGTGCATGATCTTGGTCAGATTCGCCGTATTTAATGGATCCGGCTGCGGTGAGCGGATGCGGGTCATGTACAGGGTGTTGCGGTACCTGGTTACAGCAATGCTCCAATTGTCCTTCATCTCATATGGAGCGCACATCAGCAGCTGCAGCACTTCTCGTGTGCACACCACGTCGGCGTTGATTTTAAAGTGCCCCTCGGCTGGCTTCAGAAAAGGGGCAGTCGAAGAACCGATAAACCTTAGTAGTTCATCCAGGTTATCTTTCCGGTCAGAATGAATACTCTTCGACCATGGCTCTTGGTTCTTTAGGGATAGCGGAAAATGGTTGGGTCGCGGCGCAACTATGAAACGCACTCGCTGCGAGTCCTTCTCAAAGTCACCAAGCGGCGACACGCCGTAGCAGCCAACTTCAATTGGGGCTCCAATGATAGGAAAATGGCCCTTGTCCACCTCGGGAATGGGCCGAACGGCAATGTTCAAGAGTTTGTTTGGGGAGCACATTGATAAACTTAAATTTGATCAACGAAAATTAAACAAGACGTGGATCAGGAAGTGGATCGATGGGTGTGTATAGAAAAACGTTGCTTGCGCTTTTATGCAATTAGCCGCACCACGTGGTTTTCGCTTAGTGATGTGCAAGCAGCAACGTTACATAAATAGTGATGTGCAGCGCAATTGTTTTATCGGGCACGAGCTTTGTAGGCTATTCACACTGCGCACATTTATCATCCAGCATCATGAGTCATCAAAATTTGCCTGGCCCAAATTTGTCATGTCCGTAGCATATTTCTATTAGACACTGCCCCACTTAATAATTTGGCAAATCAAAAGTTTAAAAATGTTGGCAAAGCAACTAGTTATAAAGAACTTAAACTCAAGATGTGGGATGTTAGATGTGCTCAGTAGATCGTACCTGTCATGTATGAAAAAAAATATTTTTTTTCTAGCTCTTTGCAAAAAATAGCTCAAAAAATTCAGTATATTTTATAGAGACTCACGAAAATCCTTATTTTTGGGTTTCTAAGTTTCCAGTATCCCCGTAATTTATTTTTGAATTATTAATGTAGGCGAAGACCTTTTACAAATGTGTCGAAAAAGTTATTCAAACATTTCATAAATGGTAAAGCTCGCAACAGGGTGGGAGGGTACCATATTAATGATTCCTCGTTTATATCCAAAGCAAAGTGACAAAGTGAGCAAGTGTGGCCGGGTGGCTCAGCGGCTAGTGTGCGCGACCGCTGTGCAAGGTTCGATCCCGCCTCGGAACATCTAATGAAAAGTTTTTTTCTTTGAATAAAACTTTACACCCGGCCACGCCTCTCTGCTGTTGGCGCCAGCTTTGTAGTAATTAGCCATGAAAAGCTTCTCAAGCTGCCTTTCGGATTCGGTGTTAAACTGTAGGTCCCTTTCCCTTGTGCGAAAATTAGAAGCGCACAAGCCAAGAGATTGAGAGAAGCTCGGCTCTGGCCCTTTGGGGCTGTGTCAACGTGACAAACCATTTTACTTTACTTTACATAAGTGACCAAGTGATCGCTAGTCACTAAAAAGAACTACAATAGAGTTAAATAAACTGTATGGTGTTTTTGATTTGATATGGCAGATAAAAAATGCGCCAATCGAATTAGCAACAATGCGAACTTCTAAAATAAAAACTGTACGATTTAAAAAATTTGAAGTTCTTTGCAGAACATGGCTCAAAAATGCGGTATATTAAATAAAAAAAGCTAGCTGACCGGCAAATGTTGTTCTGCCATATAATTTGTTCCCATTTACTGATGA
This sequence comes from Lordiphosa collinella, assembly GCA_018904265.1. NCBI lineage: Eukaryota > Metazoa > Arthropoda > Insecta > Diptera > Drosophilidae > Lordiphosa > Lordiphosa collinella. The sequence goes on along the minus strand of JAEIFV010000863.1, from coordinate 87,437 downwards.
AAAACGATATACCGATAATTTTTTTGTTCTTTTAGTATTTTTTACCAACCTTCCACAATTATAAAACATATACTACGTTTATACGCTCGCCTAATTTGCAAATAACAGTTTTATAAATGACAAATTATTGCCTATAAACAGAGAGTTAATTTCTTCTTTGCAAAAACGATTACTAACTTATTTGCAAATAGAGTTCAAGGTGTTGCCACTGATTATGTTGTTTTCAACTGTTTGATAGCACTGCAAAACTTTTATTGACATTTATATTGACTGGTGGAGCATGGGAAAGGAATAATGCCAATTTCTTTTGCTCGTCATCGGCCCTCCTTCTTTAGTCATGTTAAAAGAATTTTCTGATGCGACGTCAAAGATCCCTTCTAAATAATCCATAAAATTCTTCTCATTAGTAGAAAAAAAATCGTGCAAATCGTGTGAACAGTTTTTGAGAAAAACTCCTAGCAGTGGACCAACCTCTTGTTTTTCTCCATACAAAAAGACCAACAAAATTGCTTTTATGAATCAAGCCCCATAACTCTATTTTCAGGATACCATAATAAGCTATTGGATAGGACACATATTCAAGAGTGTTTTAAATTTAAAAAAAAAATCATGCAAATCGTGTGAACAGTTTTTGAGCAAAAGTCTTAAAAGTGGACCAACCTCTGGCGGTTCTCATACAAAATTACCAAAAAGAATTACTTTTTTAAATCAAACCTTATAACTCTACTTTCATGAGATGTACAATAACAAGTTATATATTATTGGATAAGACACATATTTAGGAGTGCTTAAAAAAAATCATGCAAATCATGTGAACAGTTTTTGAGAAAATCTTGACTTGACTTAATATTTGAAATTGATAAGAATGGCGCCAGTTTAGAAGTCGGACCCAGTCATGGAACCAGCGCTTGCAAACTCAATAAAGCAAATCTATTTGACTATTATTAACTTAATATGTTAAATTAAAGCTTTCTTAACAATTATAAAAAAGACTCAATACAATATTTTACATCCAACACACTCGGCCCTTTTTAGTATGACCATAAAAATTGTTGCTAACTTTACTATTGATGATGGCGGGATAACTGGGATATGTACCGACATGCACGATATGTCAAAAGATGTGGATTTCAACTCAATATTTTATAAAAAAAAGATACAGTGCAATCGTCTGAACAGATTTTGAGAAATTAATATTTTTATTAATTATATAGTACATAATAATCACTATTATACTCTACACCACGTAGATAATTTTCTACTCATTTCTACATAACTATGCTTTTAAAACTTTCCGGCAGCTCTACTGCCTGGCGCTGCCATACTATCTCTTATTTGTAAATTAATTGGAATTGCTGGGACGGCTCAGAAATCTAATAGAATGAACAGTGTGGATTATGTTGACACTGCGATAATAAAAAAACAAGAAAGATAGTCGCTCAAGCCCGACAATAACATACTCTGTAACTGTGAAGTGCTGCCAATCACCGTTGCGACCGGTGCTGCCCATAATTGTTTGTTTTCCCTATAACTCAAATATCGTTCATCCAATCTTTAAAATTCCATCAGCGGATCGATACAGAATCCAGAATACAAAAAATGTCCAGAAGCTTTGAAGCTTCTATCTATAAAACTGTGGGAGATATGAGGTTTTTTCAATATTGCGGTGAAGGGAGGGGGCGTGGCCAAAAGTGAAAATAAACTTGATCTGCCTGCAAGTATAAGAAACATATGTTCCATACACGTCAATCCTCTATCTCTAACCATCTCTGAGATCTGTTTGTTCATACGGACAGACGGACAGACAGACGGACGGACAGACGGGCACATTTGTACAAACTTAATATACTCTGTGTACCTCTGGTACAGAGCATAAAAATTATTTAAAAAAAATAGGGGAAAGTTAACTTCGGCTCGGCCGAAGTTTTGTATACCCTTGCAGCTTCCATTGAAAAGAAAAAAGTTTTTCTAACTAAGACTACTTTTTGGACCTTACTTTTCTATGGGATCTATACTATATAGATGTCTGATTTCGACCAAACTTGGTGAATTCTTGGAAAAGCATAATACACTGTTAATTACGAAATTTGGAGGCGATCCCATTTAAAACAAAAAAGTTTTTTTCACTAGAACTAGTTTTTCGACCGATCGTTCCTATGGGAGCTATATGTTATAGTCATCCGATTTCGACCCAACTTTGTAGAATTGTGTAAAAGTATATAAAATAAGTGTATGCTAATGATAAGGACGTTTTCATTAAAAACAAAAAGTTTTTCTCACTAGAACTAGTTTTTCGACCGATCGTTCCTATGGCAGCTATATGCTATAGTCATCCGATTTCGACCAAACTTAGTGAAATCATGGGAAAGGATAGTTAATTAAGAAATACGTACTTTGGAGGCGTTTCCATTAAAAACAAAAAAGTTTTTCTCACTAAAACTAGTTTTTGACCGATCTTTCCTATGGCAGCCATATGCTATAGTCATTCGATCCAGCCGGTTCCGACAAATGTGCAGCGTATTTGTACCAAAAGACTTCGTGCAAAGTTTGGTGAGGATAGCCTTAAAACTGACGGAGGAGATAGCATAGAAACAGACGGACAGGGCTAAATCAACTCAGCTCGTCATGCTGATAAAGAATATATATATGTCGCAGTGTGATTCCTAGTAATTGTACGTGGGTACATTCCTCTGTAGCAATTCGGGAATTCGGGGAATTCCCTGCTTCTGCTTTACTAGCTGATATTGAACGAAAGCACGGCAGCAGAGGCAGAGACGCTCTGCTGCTGAGTGAGGTTCGATGGTAAGATACCAAGAGTCTTGAGTAAGACAGAGATGGCTACATACACTCGACATGAGTGAGTTTATGACATGAGTGAGTTTACGACATGAGTGCGTATGCTGATATAGCCAGTTGAGCTTGGGTATTCGAACCGATCGGAACTCGCTGTGCAGCCGCGTCAATCATCAAAAGTATTAAAAGATAACATGGATGACATATCTTTGCCGCCGACATCAGAAGTGGGATTAGCTCCGCCAAAAGAGGACAGCTCTAACTTATATAGGGCAGCCTTAGAAGAGCAAAATCGTAATCTAATGGAAATAATAAAATCCATGCAGGCACCAAGAGCACCGGCAATAGACGGGAGAGCACTCCACGTCACTCTACCCAAGTTTTGCCCCTGACACCGCTGGAGCAGATGCATCAGCTTGGTGTACTACAGTGGACCTAATCTTTGCGGATAATGCTCTCGAAGGCAGTGCGCTTGTGATTGCGTTAAGCAAAGCATTAGAAGGCAGTGCATCGCAATGGCTGTCCCAAATATGCTTCGCTGGCATCACATGGCCGCAGTTTAAGGAACTCTTCATCCAACGTTTTGTGGGCATTGAGACAACTTCTGCCATACTGATGAACATTTTGAACGGACGTCCCAAAACTGGAGAGAGTTTTGCTGAGTATGGCAGTCGCATAGTCACCCTATTGCTCTCTAAGTGGAAGGCAAAGAATTTGGAGGAGATTGCTGTATCAGTAGCGTTAGCCCACATGGCTCAAATTGATAATAATTTGTTGCGTTGGCTGTTTACAACGAATGTGACGACTCGTAATGAGCTGCAGCAGCAGCTACAGGCTTACGCTTTCAAGAAGCGTAACAACGAGGAGGACGGATATTCGACTGGTCCGGATAAGAAGAAAACAAGAATGCAGTCGCAGGTGAAGTGCCATTTTTGTGGAAAGGCTGGCCACAAATATGCAGAATGCCGCTCTCGAATGGGAAAAGCATCAGCCCCAACAGAAAGGAGTTATAGCGTGAGCAGCACGTCCGGAGTGAAGGATCGATCAAAAATTAAATGTTTTAAGTGCGATGAAATCGGCCATGTGGCTTCTGTATGCCCCAAAAATCGTACTGGTGGAAACAGCAAGAGCTACGAGAAACGAGTTGACGTTTGTACAGTAGCTCCACCAAGTGGAACAATTACCTTATCCGGTGAGTCCATTCCATATTGTTTTGATTCTGGAGCCGAATGTTCACTGGTCAAGGAGAGTGTGGCGGAAAAATTCACCGGAAAACGATTTCACAATATTGTAACTTTAAATGGCATAAGTAACGATTCAATTTGTAGCACATTGCAAGTTCTGAGTAATATTAATATTGAACAATATTGTTTAGAAGTTTTATTACATGTAGTTATGGACAAATATTTGAAGCATGAAGTGTTGATTGGCCGTGAGGTTTTAAGCCAGGGCTTTGGTGTATCAATTGATGCAGATAAATTTTGCTTTTATAAGACAAAAAGAGTAAATGTTCTGAGTCTAGTGAAGTATGAAGAAATCATAAATTCTGATACCAATTTAAATGATTCTGATAAGACGATATTGAACAATATGTTGAGATGTCACTCTGATAGGTTTATCGACGGAATTCCAATGACTCGTGTGACGACAGGTCAATTAGAAATTAGGCTAATAGATCCACAAAAGACTGTTCAACGCCGACCTTATAGGCTTAGCGAAGATGAGAGGAAGCACGTTCGGTGCAAAATTGATGAATTGCTTACATCAAAAATTATTCGTCCCAGCTGTTCACCATTCGCTAGTCCCATGATGCTGGTTAAGAAGAAAAATGGCACAGATCGTCTTTGTGTAGATTACCGCGTTTTAAATGACAATACAATTGCCGATAAATATCCTTTGCCTCTTATTTCGGATCAAATAGCTCGTCTTCGTGGTGCAAGGTACTTTTCGTGTATAGATATGGCAAGTGGATTTTACCAAATCCCAGTACACCCAGATTCAATTGAGCGAACGGCTTTCGTTACACCTGATGGACAGTACGAATTCTTAACCATGCCCTTTGGTCTGAAGAACGCACCTTCGGTGTTTCAGCGTGCAATAATAAAAGCCCTGGGTCCGTTGGCACACACATTCGCAATTGTTTACATTGACGATGTTATGGTAGTAGCTAAAACGAAAGATGAAGCGTTAGAACGACTAGAGATAGTGTTGGACACCTTAAGTAAAGCCGGATTTTCATTTAATATAACGAAGTGTTCGTTTCTTAAAACTAAAATCGAGTACCTTGGGTTTGAAATAACGAATGGAGAAATTCGGCCAAATGCACGAAAGATCCAGGCATTGATAGGGTTGCCACCTCCGGAAACTGTAACTCAATTACGACAGTTCATTGGTTTAGCTTCTTACTTTCGGCAATTCATTCCAAAATTTTCCGAAATATTAAAACCATTGTATATGCTTACTTCAAAGAATAATGCTAATTTTGTCTGGTTGTCAGAGCATGAACAAATACGTTTGAAAATAATAGGTGTATTGACACAGGCCCCAGTATTAACCATATTTGATCCACAATATCTAATAGAGTTGCACACAGATGCCAGCTCCATTGGTTACGGGGCGATATTGTTACATAAAATCGAAAATAAATCCTATGTAGTGGAGTATTATAGCAAATGTACTTCTCCGGCTGAAGCAAAATACCACTCGTAAACTCGAGACTTTAGCAGTTGTCAATGCTATGAAACATTTTAGGCATTATTTACAAGGTCGTAAATTTGTCGTTTACACAGATTGTAACTCTTTAAAGGCCAGTCGCACCAAAATGGAATTAACACCGAGAGTGCATAGATGGTGGGGGTTTCTACAGTCATTTGATTTTGATCTTGAATATAGAAAAGGGGAGCGAATGGCGCATGTCGATTTCCTTTCCCGAAATCCACTGTCAGAAGGAAATAAGTGTGCGGATAAAATAATTGAGAAGCGTATTAATCTTACTGAAGTGACCGACAATTGGTTGGTGTCCGAACAGCAGCGCGATCCCGAAATAATCAATATTTCATCTAAGTTACGCAATAACGAGTTACCGGAAAATTTAAATAAAACATTTGAATTAAGAAAGGGTATATTGCATAGAAAAATACAGAGAAATGGTAAAACAAGGTGCTTGCCGGTAATTCCAAGGGCGTTTAGGTGGGCAGTGATCAACCATGTACATGAATCTGTTATGCATTTGGGATGGGAAAAAACATTGGATAAGGTATATGGATATTACTGGTTCGAGAATATGTCCAAGTATGTACGTAGATTTGTGGAAAATTGTATCACGTGCAAACTAGCAAAACCCCCCAAATGGAAAGGTCCAGGCAGAATTGCATCCAATTCCTAAGATAGAGATACCATGGCACACAGTACACATCGACATAACGGGTAAAATGAGTGGCAAAAACGACTTGAAGGAATACGTCATTGTTTTAATAGATGCCTTCACCAAGTTTGTTTATTTTTATCACACACTGAATATAGACACTGAAAGCTGTATTAAAGCTGTGAAATCGGTTGTGGCGCTATTTGGATTGCCAACTAGAATAATAGCGGATCAAGGTCGTTGTTTTGCTAGCTCAGGCTTTCGCAATTTCTGTTCCGCTCAAAAGGTTCAACTGCATTTGATCGCTACCGGAGCTAGTAGGGCAAATGGACAGGTTGAACGCGTGATGAGCACACTTAAGACAATGCTGACGGCAGTTGAAACGAGTCAGAGGTCATGGCAGGATGCATTGGCTGAAGTACAACTGGCCATGAATTGTACTGCAAATCGAGTCACCAAGTTTAGCGCTTTAGAGCTATTAATAGGAAAAGAAGCTAGGCCTTTTGGTTTATTGTCAATAAACGAAGAAGACAATGATGTAGATAGAGAACAGATTAGAATTCAAGCCAAGGAAAACATGGAAAATAATGCAAGATATGACAAACAAAGATTTGACAAAAATAAGGCAAAGATTATGAAGCATAACGTAGGTGATCATGTTTTACTGAAAAACGAAGAACGGCATCAGACAAAGCTCGACCCTAAATTTAAAGGTCCATTTGAGGTGATCAAAGTCTTAGACGGCGATCGATATGAACTAAAATCATTAGTTAATAAGCGAACGTATAAATATTCACATGAGTGGCTAAGAGCGCTACCAAGCAGACAAATAATTAACGAATTAAACGAAGAATTCGATGGCCTAAGTGATGGCGATTCCCAGGAGAGGAACGAACCAATAGACGGCGTTAGTAAGCGTGCGTCTGTGTCCCAAGAGGGGAATTGAGAACCGCACCATAACAGCTGTCTCACAGGGATGAGATGTGTTATGGCGGGGGTCAAGGTGATTGGGTGTAAGTGTGCACACCAAATTAAATTGAGAAACTGAGAGACAAATCTAAGATATGTAAAATCTGAATTATTGGAAAATTCTGATTAGAATTAAATGATATGAATAAGATCATGAAGTTGAAAATGTATTATGTTTGTAAACAAAAGGAAATTGTGTTTCCTAGATAAGAAAAATTGTCAGTTAATGTTTGTGTAAGCGGCTCTGTAAGTTTGTAAATTGTAAGAGAAAATAATGTTATTAAAAAACAAGAGATATCATAATTAAAAGAGTCTGGTATGTGACTTGGACATGGGTGGTGGCTGTAGCACACGAGGACGTGTGATAGGTCAGGAAGGCCGTGTCGCAGTGTGATTCCTAGTAATTGTACGTGGGTACATTCCTCTGTAGCAATTCGGGAATTCGGGGAATTCCCTGCTTCTGCTTTACTAGCTGATATTGAACGAAAGCACGGCAGCAGAGGCAGAGACGCTCTGCTGCTGAGTGAGGTTCGATGGTAAGATACCAAGAGTCTTGAGTAAGACAGAGATGGCTACATACACTCGACATGAGTGAGTTTATGACATGAGTGAGTTTACGACATGAGTGCGTATGCTGATATAGCCAGTTGAGCTTGGGTATTCGAACCGATCGGAACTCGCTGTGCAGCCGCGTCAATCATCAAAAGTATTAACATGGATGACATATCTTTGCCGCCGACATATACTTTATGTGGTCGGAGATGCTTCCTTCAATGCGTTACAAACATCAGCACAATTTTATAATACCCTGTGCAAGGGTATAAAAACTATAGTAAGGAGAGTAAGGTATGATTCTGGGTTTTGCGTTTCCAATTATCGAGACTTATGGTGTTGCTTGCGGTCACACAACAACACCGAAGAATGCGTAATCGTGGTGCAAAAACAATTAAAAGAATTCATTACATCAAGCTTTTATTCCTTACGGTCTGCTGGAGAGAACTCACCATAAACGCAGATGTACTTACAAGAAGAAAACAGGAGGCAAAATCGAAGTTGGCGAGATTTTGTATTGGGTTTGAATCGTCTGACTGCTTCCATATGGGCATTTCCACAGCACGCACGCGACAGTCGTACGTATTTATTAACTTTCATCATAAAGAAAAATAAAGAAAAGTTTAAAAATAAATTTGTCCATATTGGTTTTTGAATAGCATTTTAGTAGCCCTATATTTTATGTATTATCTGGGAGTTGTAGAAAGAGAAGATCCCAAGATACTGGCAGACAAAAAGGAATACGTTATGTGACAGAATATGGAAGTGCGCTTTTTTGGCTATCATAAAAATTCAAAAATCAGCGAAACCCGTTCGAGTTTCTTAATACAACTAATTTTAATACGATCTGCAATCATGTAACTATATATTTAGAGATGATTCATTGAAAAATAAATGTTGGGCTTTTTATACCCTTGCAAAGGGTATTATAAAATTGTCAGGATGTTTGTAACGCATAGAAGGAATCATCTCCGACCATATAAAGTATATATATTCTTGATCAGCACGACGAGCTGAGTTGATTTAGCCCTGTCCGTCTGTCCGTCTGTTTCTATGCTATCTCCTCCGTCAGTTTTAAAGCTATCCTCACCAAACTTTGCACGAAGTCTTTTGATACAAATACGCTGCACATTTGTCGGAACCGGCCGGATCGGATGACTAACTCCAAAAACATAAGAAACAAACCGAACTCACCCTAAAGTTTTCCGCAAAGGGTAAAATGTCCGGATGTTGTAACGCATAGAAGGAAGCATCCCGACCACAAAAGTTTTCTGCAGGGACGTCGTCCGTCGTTGTTTCTATGCTCCCTCCGCGTTTTATCCTCCAAACTGGGTCCAAATTGCGGTGGATGACATAGCATATAGCTACCATAGGAACGATCGGTTGAAAAACTAGTCTTTAAAAAGAAAAACCTTTTTTGTTTTTAACGGAAATGCCTCCAAAGTACGTATTTCTTAGTTTACTATCCCTTCCCATGATTTCACTAAGCTTGGTCGAAATCGGAAGACTATAGCATATAGCTGCCATAGGAACGATCGGTCGAAAAACTAGTTCTAGTGAGAGAAACTTTTTTGTTTTTAATGAAAACGTCCTTATCATTGGCATACTCTTATTTTATATACTTTTACATAATTCTACAAAGTTTGGTCGAAATCGGATGACTATAGCATATAGCTCCCATAGGAACGATCGGTCGAAAAACTAGTTCTAGTGAGAAAAATTTTTTTGTTTTTAATGAAAACGTCCTTATCATTGGCTTACAAATAATTTATATACTTTTACACAATTCTTCAAAGTTTGGTCGAAATCGGATGACTATAGCATATAGCTCCCATAGGAACGATCGGTCGAAAAACTAGTTTGAGTGAAGAAAACTTTTGTTTTTGTTTTTAATGAAAACGTCCTTTTTATTGGCATACACTTATTTTATATACTTTGGACACATTTCTACAAAGTTTTATCAAAATCGGATGACTATAGCATATAGCTGCAGTATGAATGATCGGTCGAAAAACAAGTTCTAGTGAGAAAAACTTTTTGTTTTAAATCGGATTGCCTCCAAATTTCGTAATTAACAGTGTATTATGCTTTTCCATGATTTCACCAAGTTTAATTGAAATCAGACATCTATATAGTATAGATCCCCTAGAAAAGTAATGTCAAAAAATTAGTCTTAGAAAAGCTTTTTTGTTCTCAATGGAAGCAGCAAGGGTATACAAAACTTCGGCCGAGCCGAAGTTAACTTTCCCCTATTTTTTATATTTGTATCATTATGATACGTTACGTGACATACGTTATGTGACAAATTTTTCTCTATCAGGCCTGTTCCGGTTTTCACATATTTCTTCGATTTCAAATGAAAACAATATCGAACGATTTGGTTTTAGCTGTTCTGGTATTCGAACGATTTGCGATTCGAGTGTTTCATTTCCAAATTGTTCCCGTTGACTACACTTTCACCTTAATGAACTGGTGAATCAAAACAATCCAATAAATTATCACTCAAAATAGTTGATAGTAGTTGAATACAGGTGTTTAAAATGTCGTTTCTATTTTTAAGGGCATTTTATTAGCATTTTCCCAGCGTTTCATAAACAAGTGAAAACCAGAACAGCTTGAACAAAATATGTGAATACGATTTGGATGGCACGTGGCCAAATTAAAGCTATTCATAAAAATAATTAATTTTTTTATTAAAAATAATTTTTTAAGGGAATGTAATTGCAAAAAGTATCTAAATACGAGGTGTGTTCAAAAAGTATCGCGAATTTTGAATTTTCGCGGGTTACGTATTTTCGAATTTCGATTTTTTTGTGGCGTTATGTTGGTACTCATGTCTTCACTTATGCCGACAAGCTCGGCCATTTTGAATGTTCACTTAATTGTTGACAGCTGCTTCGCTTGCACGTATTTTGGATCGTCTTCGTTTTTACCTATTGCGACCAAAAACAGCATCGCATGAACATGCTAAGAGATGTTAAACCTGTCCGCGACGACCCAAATTTGCTCCAGAGGGTCATAACTGGTGACGAATCGTGGGTTTATGGTTATGACGTGGAAACCAAAGCTCAATCATCTCAATGGAAGCTGCTGCAGAACCAAGACCGAAAAAAGCGCGCCAAGTTCGGTCAAATGTGAAAGTTTTGCTGACAGTTTTCTTCGATTGCAGGGGCGTGGTGCATCGAGTTCTTGCCACAGGGAAGAACGGTCAATAAGGATATTACCGAGTTATGCGCAATTTGCGCGAAGCAATCCGCCACAAACGCCCGGATTTGTGGAAGTACAAAATTGGTTTTGCACCACGATAACGCCCTGTCACACATCGTTGCTTGTGCGCGACTTTTGGCCAAAAACAACACATAATGATGCCGCAGCCACCGTATTCCCAGATCTGGCCCCTGTGACATTTTCTTGTTCCCAAACTGAGAGGCCAGAAAGGACGACGTTACGCTACGCTTGACGAGATAAAGCGGGGGGAGCTAAGATAAAAAATTTTTGAAGTGCTCGAAGATTGGAAAAACCGTTGGCAAAGGTGAATATCGGGGATTACTTTGAGGGGACAAATGATATCAGATAAATAAATAATTTTGAAAAAACAAAACGATTCTTTTTGAACACACCTCGTACACTAAACAATGGTACAAAATTGACTTTAAGCCATTAATTTGACGCCTTTATATACAAAATCGCATTTACTTTTGAATTCATCGGCTCCAAGCAATGTGAATTCAAATCGAGTAAATCTATCGAATTGTAAAGACCGGAACAGGTAGCCAACAGGCTACAGGCCTGTATGATTACTTTTGTGGTTTCTTTGATAATGCAAAGAAAAAACTTACTGTTAATTGCACTCACATAGTTTGTTATAGTTTCTTTTGCAATCTTTGTTTACACTTTGTACCCTTAAAATGACTTTAGAGAGCAAAATTTAATGAAATCTATGGGTACCTTTTTAGGAAAAAAACCTGCAAAAGTATGATAAAAATAAGAAAAATGGTAATTGCTCGACTTTGCATTTAAAAATCTCGAAATGGAATATGAGTAAATTAAAGATTGTCTTAAACAAGTTTAATTTAATTGCTTCCCTTTAAAAATATGATCGAAAAAAGTGTTTTTCAGTACTTTTAATTTTTTGGTCTCGGTGGACCTTTCTGTGGAAATGCCCATATACAGCCATGTTTTGTCACCAGATTTGGAGTGTCGTTGTTGTCATTTAACAGTTCCAAGCACACCAAAACACTAAAACACTAAAAATGACAAAAGAAAACAGAAATTGAAACAATTTGATGTGTGTACAAACCTGGTCCATTTTACAGCTACTTTTTCCATTCTACAAGTATTTACGCTTGACTCTTATATTTCTAACATAAACCAAAAATAAGCCCACCCACAGCACTTCCACTTCACTTCCTTTTCTCTTAGACGATGTTGTCGTCATCGGCACTGCTGTAGTTTATGCTCTCGCTCAGAATATTAAGGGTACCATATAATACTCAAATAAAGTGCGGTATACCCCTAATGCGTTTGTAGACTTATCTGTGGAGAGTTTTGCGAGCTAAAGGTTTATGTCTAGGCTAACTGTTTTTTTATAAAAGCTTACCAATGTAAAAAACGGTCAATGTTAAGGTAACAGTTGAACTAACATTTAGTTCATTTTAGTCGGCAGTTCTGTTATGCAATGCGCAGCTGCGATATCCATATTTATTTATTAACATTTGACAGTTGGAAGTTTCTAATTGAAAAGTTCTTACAAAGGAAATTCAACAAGTCCCCGACTTATCGAATTGCTCCCATAATGAGGACTCACATACACCTCCCCGGTACGATCCCCAATTTCCACTATAACCACATATTTCGAAATGTACATATTTTTTTTCTGAGCGTTTCCAAATGATATGTACATTTTCATCTTACTTTTTTAACAAACTAGCTTTTGAAATGCAAAATTTTTTTTTTTGAATTTAGTATTATTTATTTCAAAGAAAAATGGAGAAGCATTGTAGACTAGTGGGAAGGCTATTTTTTCCATACGCCAAGTTTGTAGGTTCAAGTCCCCGTGGTGGCATACTTTTGTTTTATTATTTATTTTATTTTAAATGTATTAAGCATTGTCTATATTTTTTAAAACGCTGCGTGGTCCAAAAATCCTCTGATTTTTTTATGGAAAAAACGTTACATATTTTTTGATATGTGATAAAATGTGAAAATATGTACATATTTGCTTTAGTGGAAATAGGCTATAAGATGATAGGAGACTCGAAATCATATATGAAAATCGAACACCCAGCTCGGCCAATAACATTTTCATGGGATCCAAGTCCCCAATTCGCAAAATCCCCACGCAGAGACTCTCCACCAGCGAGTTCGTGTGTCTAAATGGAAAGATTGTTAACTGCAAGGATACCAGTAGCAAAATCCAGACGAGTTTTGGGATTTTTTCAGTGGATAGAAACCGACAGATAGCATCATGGTAGACAAAACGTTGCGAATCCAAACCAACAGGCGGACCAAAAGTAGAGAAAAAATCTCCGTATTTAACATGTGGCCACTCCTTCAAAACTGTAACCTGAAATCATTAAAAGTTCGACTCCATGGAAAACATTTGATTAACGGTGAAAGATTTTGGAAAAGGGCACGCAGTTTTGGAACAGCTGAACGGAATGCCATTGGGATCCTTTGGGATGCTAGATGAAGACAATCTTGTAAGTTTTAAATTATTAAGACTTGAACCGTTGCACTCACCTCCTTCAACTATCACTTCCTGCAGGAACCATGGTTGCTTGAGTTAAAATTTGACTGCAATGCATAAATTTCTATTAAAAATACATTTTAATTGAGCTTACGCATCCACTGTACATATTAGAACTTTGTTACTTACCTGATTGGACAGTTTCTCATTGTTTTCTTTTTATACTCTGTACCAGAAGTACACAGAGTATATTTAGTTTGTGCAAGAGTGTCCGTCTTTCCATCTGTCCGTATGAGCAGACAGATCTCAGAGATGGTAGCAGATAGAGGTTTGACATGTATGGGACAAATGCTTCTTATACATGCAGGCAGATCAAATTTATTTTCAATTTTTGCCACGCCCCCTCCCGCCCCCGCAAATTGGAAAAAACATCATATCTTGTACAGTTTTATAGATAGAAGGTTCGAACCTTCTGGACATATTTTGATAAATATGATATCAATCCGCCAAAGGAATGGTGAATATCAAATGAGCGGTTGTCGAGTTATAAGGAAAACAAACAGCACATTACAGGTACAGAGCATGTTATAGTCGGGCTTGACCGACTTTCTTTCTTGGTTTATTTAAATTTGAATTTGAACAGCAACCCGCATTTTACATCCCGCCTTGACTCCGCTCACAAAATAGGCCAGCGTTATCAATGGAAGTCCAGTTGTATAGAAGGAATGCAGAGTGAACTGTCACAACTTATTCTTTTGTTTCTTGATTTAAATTGATATTCGACTGCAATTCATTAGGCTTCTTTAAAATAATTTAATACAATAAGGGCGCGCACACATGCGGCTGAAAGATCTTGACAAACAATCACACACCGTGCATGCAACTGCGCACAACAAGCACTGGATTGGTCTCTAAAATTCAGTTGTAAGCTCATCTTTACGGAATCAATCAAGCATGCTTGGTTATTTCTGTTTGCTGATGTGCTAAAATAATTTGCATGTGTGCTTGCGCCCGATTTCACATCTCCTACAAAGCACTATCTGTCACATAAACTAACATATAACAGAGTAAATTGTGAGATTATCTGACACATAGCAGCTATCTAGAAGATGTGAATCGGCCCTAAATACGGTTTATATTACACTCAGAGAAAAAATAGAGAATTTCATACTTGGATCAAGAATTTCGGACTCAATAGTTTGATAAGAGCGAAAATGCTCGATCCAAGAACGAAATTCTTGATCCAAGTATGAATATTTGATACCGATTTTCTTGATCCAAGAGCTGTCATTCTTGATCCAAATCGCGAGGGGGGAGGGGGGTGGAATTTAGAGTGATTTCGGAGGGAGAGGGGTTGCCCGGGAATTTTGGGTGGGGGTTGGTACCAACCCGCCATTACACCGCACTCCATGTATTGTGAATTATTTTTATATTTTTATTTTATTTGTTACTTACCTTTACTGCGACTCGAACTCGGGACCTCGAAAGACTGCACTTACAGACACCACCGCTTAGACAACAGCACCACATGTACGAGGGCGGTCCCAGAAATAGCCGACTACTAAAACACAAAAATTTATCATTTATTTTTTTTTATTTTTCAACATAGGATCCTTTTAGGTCGATACACTTTTCCCAGCGATGTTCAATAGTTTCGATACCTTTTTTATAATAAGAACTGTGAAGCTCTTCAAAATAGGCATTAACCTCGGACTCCACCTCTTCATTGTTGCCAAATCTTTTTCCTCCGAGCCATTTTTTCAAGTTTGGAAATAAGAAATAAACAGAGGGAGCTAAGTCTGGCGAATACGGGGCGTGAGGTAGCAATTCAAATTAAAATTCATAAATTTTAACCATTGCAACGGCAGTGGTGTGAACCGGCTGTTTTTGTTCTGAAGTCAGCAAACGCGGTCAATATGCGATGTACAGCACTTTTTGAAATGCCTACACATTCAGCTAACTCACGAACTTTCAATCGCCGGTCACTCAATACACATTTTTTAATTTTGACCACCATTTCTGAAGTGGTCACCTCATTTGGACGCCCATTACGATGTTCATCTTCGCAGTTCAAACGACCTCGCTTAAAATCAGCCACCCAATATTTTATTGTAGTAAACGAGGGAGCAGAATTACGTAAGGTAGAATTCAGCTCCTTTTTATTATTGGTTGGACTAAGACCTTTTATATGAAAGTATTGTATCACATAACGATGACCAATTTTCTCTATTAAGTTCTCTATTAAAATCGACAAAAAAAAACTGTGCAAGGTAAAGGCACCAAACTTCAAACTTAAGCTTTTAATAGTCGGTACTTCCTTTTTTTAATATTTTTGTGAACATTTTCCAACAATACTGTGCTAGGTCGGCCATTTCTGGGACGGTTCTCGTAGGATGCCTTAAGCATCGTCCAAATTTATATTATAAACTGACGGGGAGCGCTCTTCACTCAATTGTTTCCCCACACACTCCTCTTCCAAAAAAAAAACGATTCAGTGAGAGCGTGTTCATCGATATTCTCTCAAATGTGCTTGCTCTCCTCTCTCAGTTGGTTTTCCTCACCCTGTCCGCCTAAAAACACCAAACAGAACGAATTTAGCTCGATTTCAAGCGCAAATCAAGAACGAATAAATTTTTTTTCAAGAGCTTTCGTACTTAAATTTTTCGTTCTACATTTCTCTGGGAGTACGAACGGCTTGTATTGAAATACCGGTTATATGCAAAAATTTAGAGCATTTTACGCCACTTTTATATAAGAATTTCATTGCTGGAAAGCAAACCGCATTTAACAAAATCAAAATTTCCCCCTACACTTTTAATGTATAATGGCTTGACACAGCCCCAAAGAGCCAAAGCCGAGCTTCTCTCAATAACTTGGCTTGTGCGCTTCTAATTTTCGAAGACCTTCAGTTTAACGCCGAATCCGAACGGCAGTTTAAGATGCTTTTGCATGGCTTATTACTACAAAGCTAGCGCCAACAGCCGAGCGGGGTGACCGGGTGTAAAGTTTATGCAAAAAAACAAACTTTTCATTAGATGTTCCGAGGCGGGATCGAACCCACGATCTCTTGCACAGCGGTCGCGCAAACTAGCCGCTGAGCCACCCGGCCACTCTATTTTAATCGGTTGTAAGAAAAAAAATCCCGTTAATTAAATTATCATCTAACCTTTTACCGATATCTGATCAGATGACTTTGTAATAACCAAGAATGCAAACAGATCCAGCATATAGCCATTTAGAGCCGGTTCGGTGCAAGTTCTTGTAAAGCCCGTACCTAATCGGAAAGCAAGCCCTTCACAGTGTGTCGTCCAGAACAGTGTGTCGTCCAGAACATAGAAATTATTTTATGAAGTCTTTCTCCTTATGAGGTTGAAATAAAAAAAAATAAACTTGTAGGGCGGTCGGAAATGCACCGTTCGCGTTAAGTTAAGAGATGTGCTTTTTATTATTCACGCCGCAGACAGTATATGTGAAAAGTTAAATGATTAAATTTTTTAAAACAAAGATGGTTATATTACTAATTAAAACCAACAAAAAAGGAAAAAACAATTTTTAATATTTTTAGTTAAAGTGGTTGTTAGCAGGCTCAAGGTCGAGGATTTAATATAACTCAATAATCATCAGAAAATCAACAATGATTACATATGAACAGTGTTTGGGTAGACAGTACCGTTTCGGCTGCCTTCCGGCTGAGCCTCTTCAGTACGCTTTCAATTGCTGCGACACCATCAACCCATTTGCAAATTTCCATTTATACAACGACCTGAAGAATAAGAACTTGAGAATTTCATTTTTATTTAAAATAGGGGATGGTTAACTTCGGCTCGACCGAAGTTTTGTATACCTTTGCAGTTTGTTTTTCTAAATAAGACTACTTTTCGGACCTTACTTTTCTATAGGAGCATGATTCCACTAAGTATATTAGATATATTTGAAATCAGACATCTGTAAACGGGGTGTTTCCCCCCGTGCCCGGACTTTTGAGACGGGCACAGATTTTTGGCGAACCCCTAAATAAACTATCCAAGGTTTTGGTTCGAGCTCCGGTTTCGACTTAATTATAATATTCTGAAGTTAAGTAATTGTTATTATCAAATCCATTAGCTGAGAAACTACTTGGTTTAAGTTAATAACCATTAAATCTTCCAGGAGCTGTTTATCTACACTAAGTACCACTTAGATTAGAAAGAACAAACTTCAGTGTTGAAAGTGCTCGTTCAACTGATACCCGAGTTGTTGGAACCGCTAGTATAGTTAAGTGAATATTTTTTAGCTCTTAGTTTTAATGGCATTTCCGCAATTTTAAAACATTTGGTCTTAGCTTTTATATTTGATTGCTTTCATAAGCTTCTCTTCTTTCCAATCAGATGTTAGGTCATTTAAAAGTTCTTTTGTTCTAACCATATCCTCCATGGTACGAAAATGGGCACAATGGCCTCCTTGGCAACTGAAATATACTTTTACAATTTCCCGGCCCAAAAAAAAACCGAAGTCCAAATCATTTTATTAATGTGAAATAAAACAAAACTTACAATAATAGTATCAATGTAAAAAGCGCTTAACCGTATCTCGCTGAATGCAGTGCGTCGCTCAAGGTGGCCTTTTCGGACTTCGCACTCGTTTTTGTAGGAGCTCTACCCGTGGGAGCAACCCCAGTGACTGAGAGTCGTTGCAAGCCTTGCTTTGTAAGAACGCACCTACCCCCTGTGCCGTATCCCGCAGGATGCAGTGACTGGCCAGGAGCCGATTCGTACATCGCACGTCAGGATATGGTCAAGCGTCGGGGCTATTTCATCGGGATTCCCATCCAGACACAGCGGCCGATTCGGAATCGCACCGCGAGAGTCCCGAAGCTTCGCTTCACTAGTAGGTGCAGTGCGTCCAGTACTGCTTGAAGATTCGGAAGTCGCACGTCGGACTGGTCAATCGTTGGGGCTCCTCCATCGGGAATGCCGCCAAGCCACAAATGCCGATTAGGAAATCGCAAGTCCGAGCCGATCCGGATAGTAGTTGCAGAGCGTCCAGTACCGCTTGAGGATTCGTACGTCGGACTGGTCAAGCGTTGGGGCTACTCTATCGGAAATCCGGTCCAGACTCAGATGCCGAAGGGGAAATCGTACATCCGGAGCCAACCAAAGCCGATTTGAAAATGGTCCTTTTGACTGGGAACTATTGCTGCTAGAAAGGGATTAGTTGAACTTACCAAGATGTTTACTCGACCGACGTCTCGCACTAATTAAGCTCGCTTGTGTTTGGGGTGCTGCTTTTATAGGCCGCTGGCGCTGTCGCCAACGGCAGCGCTTCAAGCTGATAGTGACAGATAATGACAGCGCTTGTTATCGACAGCTATCGATTGTTGGCGCGCACCGTATGCTGTTGAAAGTGCGCGCATGATTTGAATTTATTTGGATAAACTTAGGTCTATGCTTTAAATGAACTTACTTAGCTCTAGGGTCAGCCGCTCCTTGCGTATGCTAAAAATAATAAGGGAGAAAGAGAAAACACTGTGTTGCTTCTTGCACAGAATATGAGCTAAGGTCTAAGGGTTTTCACTTTAGTAAATTCAAATTTGGTACATGTAGTATTTTCTGGTAAACCATTAAGGTAATCCGTATCAAACCCTAAAATTTGTACTTAATTTTAAGACGACGGACTCAATATAAAGGGTTTTAAACCGATTTACTCAGTCAATTTGGTACAACAACCGCTTAAGCGAGTCCGACAAATTTTGTCGAAGCTCTTCGAAAGTTTTTTTACAAGCATGCAATTTGTATAGCCTGCAGCCTCAGTGTGCTCGCGACTTCCCTCAAGTCAGGCTCTTGGCGTGTGTAATTTTCTTAATGACTTCCAAAATCAGGCCAAAAGACCCAAAATAACTGCTATGAGAAGTGTGTGCCAATAACAGAAAGCCGAAGAAAGTTACAAAAACTCCGATCTCGCAGCTGCAAAAGTGTAGGTATTGTTGTGAGTGCTGAAAAAACTGTAAATCATCGTTGGCCTATTGACGGCCAAGGCAATGTGTTTTTTATGTGAAATTATTCCTGAAAATTAAAGAAAACCACCCATATGCGAATCTCAAGCCCTTAGAGAAAAATCATCAAACTCTCCGCTGGAAGGCCTTTCAACGTTGGAGCTTTTGGATATATGAATGCAAGTTGTTCTTTTTCTCCTTTCCCCTTATTCACAAGTAGAGCCAAATTGGACTAGGCATGTATGTATGTATGTATGTACACCTGTTTGGTACATTTAGGGTTTGAAGTCCCATTTGGTGATCGCTTGGCATAATTATTTATTGAAATATTGATATTATTTGCAAAAGTAAATTTAATGTGAATTCACTAGAGTCCAATATGAAAACAACTTATTTACATAAAATACCCCTGCCATAAAAATATATCCATGCCATAGAACCGAAGTACAAAAAATATCGCATGCAACAACGACAAACACATTTCTGTTAGCCGCTGATGCTAGACGAACAGCTGTCGCGCTGGCCTCTAGTAAACCCTTGGCACAGTGACTGCCAAATGTTTACCTCCCCCTATCTAACTTAAAATTTGTTATAATTAAAATTAAATATTTTTATGTTTGCATCTACATGAATTAATTATAGAAAATATCTACTACCTATATATACACACTACACTACCCAACATGAATTTTAAAAAATAATTTAAACAAAATAATTATAAACTGAATAGGTTAGAGTTTCCCTTTGATTATATATTTAAAAAAGTTACAGTTGGACTACAAAGATGAAATCATTAAATACAATTAACATACATACAGTGGAGCAAAACAAATTAAATTTTAGGTTAAATGAAAACTACTGCTAAATATTATAAGCTTTTCTTAAGCATACAATGGTGCTTGGCCCTTTATTAATTATTATGAATAAAAACTGAATTTTATAACGTTTTCAAATGAAACACTAAAGTCTTCTCAGTTCCTGAACGACATGTAACCTAAAAGGGTAGGAGGAGTTCTTAAAGGGTATCTCCGCTAACGTGCATCGCGGGAGATTATGGTTGGGAATGATAGAGAACGCGAGCGTCGGTCACCATATGAGACCTCGCCCCACTCAATACACTTTTGTTCTGATAGTAGCCTCCTTGTTTTTGTTTTAGATAAACTCGTTTCTTCCTGTAATATTTTGATCGGATTTTGTGGAGTTTAGCTCCCTGTTTAGTTTCAGTAGAGGTCCTATAATTAAAGTTTGTGTGGATGCAGTTACGGAATGGCAACAACCCACCCCACTCCCAAACGAGCTACGGAACCAGAGGATCTCGCCCGCCGTGTCCCTCTAACTGTGTGTAGGCGATCTAGAAATAGCAGTGAGCCGATGACATACACTATCCTCTTTTCTAAACCACCCTAGCAACCACTACATTTTGCAGAAGAAACATCTAAACTCCGCCTTGGTGATTGAAATTGGTTGTTTACTGACGGAACTAAGAACCAGAACGTAACTGCATCCGCCTGTGTAGATACATCTGGAGCGACAATATCAGCCGGCTGGCTTCCTGCCTATAGCTCGGTCTTTGCAGCAGAAGCAACGGCCATTCTTCATGCAGTTCGATTTGCCCAACGACATAGAGGACGATTCGTTATATGTACTATAAGCTATAAAAAAACCCAGTACTCGGAACCAGATAGTCAGCAGTATTAGGGATGCTTGCATCAAAACACCATCCAAAATTAAAATCTTCTGGGTTCCTAGTCACAAAGGAATAACTGGAAAGGAATCAGCCGACGAGGCCGCTCAACTTGCGTCCCAGTCGCCCCTATATACCTTCATCCCCTGCATCGAAAAAGATCATCAAAGATTGATAACTGCGCGCCTAAAACAACAACAAGCTTCTAGACTGGAACTCTTTCCAGCATTTGTACAAGGCACGGGAGAAGATCCATTTCCCAAATGATTGTTTCCGTACAAACATCACCGCATTCTCTCGGATACGCATCGGACACTGCCAACTCACACACGCTCACCTCCTTTCTGGCAACATACAGCCCACCTGTCAACATAGTGGACTAGGTTTAAGCACAACTCACATACTTGACATCTGCCCCAAATATGAGAATATCCGGCTCTCTCTTTTTCATAGCCAATCCCCATCTACTGTACTAGCTACTGTAAATACAACAAACATCGAAACTATCTCTATGTTCCTTAAAAATTGCAACTTATTAAATTCCATATAAAAACATTGTTCAATAGAATCTAAGGTCTTGTTACTCGTTATCCTATTCCATTATTAGCTAAAATAGTTTTTACTGCAAATGTATTATAGCTAATATTTAAATAAATAAATAATTTTCGCACAAGAGAAAGGGACCTACAGTTTAACGCCTAATCCAAACGGCAGTTTGGGAAGCTTTTGCATGGCTAATTACTACAAAGCTGGCGCCAACAGCAGAGAGGGGTGACCGGGTGTAAAGTTTAATCAAAAAAAAACTTTTCATTAGATGTTCCGAGGCGGGATCGAACCCACGACTTCTTGCACAGCGGTCGCGCACACTAGACGCTGAGCCAACCGGTGGGCCCTCTTTAAGAAAACGGTCAAAAACCATGCATTTTCGCTAAAACCATGTTAAGCTATAATATTTTAAAGTTTTATATTCTTCGTCGCTTATTTAGCGAGCTGTTAGTGGTGGGGATGTCAAAAAATGACGATCTTTAAAGAGGGGATAGAAATTTTGGTTTTTGACATAAAAAAAAATCGGCTGGCTGAGTTCACATGGAATGACCCATATGTCCCATACATGTCAAACCTCTATCTCTTACCATCTCTGAGATCTGTTTGGTCTTACGGACAGACGGACGGACGGGCATGGCTAAGTCGACTCGGCTGTTGATGCTGATCAAGGGAACGAGTATAAATACTTTATAGGGTCGGAGATGCTTCCTTCTGCCTGTTACATACTTTAATATACTCTGTTTACCTTTGGTACAGAGTAGAAATATATTCGTTAAAAAAAATTATAAATTTTTTTTTAAATAATTAAAAAAAAATATTAAAAATCAAAATATTTTTAAAATTAAACAAATTAAATAATTTAAGATTTTCCTTTGAGGGTTAATATTACATCAAAATTATCAACTTTGTTAGATTTTGCATATTTTTTTAGTTACTAATTTCGTTCCGCTAGATTAGCGAAATCGCCCACTGTGCCGGGGGTTCGAACGCGAACCAGAGTTCCGCGAACCGGACCTTGACCTTGAACAATAGGTTCAAAGTAGGGTTGTCGATATTTCTCAAAATATCAATATCGATAATATCAAAAATCAAAATTTTCCATTCCGATATTTGATATATCGAGACTAAAAAACATCGATAATATCGATATTTTCTAGAGCTTGCACAATAACTTAAAATTCATTAAATAACGTTAATAAAGAACATCTATCTGATCTTTCGCGTATCATATCTATAAGATGCTTATAAATAACTTAATTTTCTGAAAATAGACTATGTTTTTAAGGTAACTTAGTAGTGAAGTTTTTTTTTCATTAGTCCTTAAAGCCTAGTACTCAGAACTACAAAAAGATCTTTCTACCCAATACTTCACATAATTCGAAACACATTTAAACACTTCATGAGCATCAAAGCAAAGCGAAAAAGATTCTACTTACATGAAGTACTGAGACAAAATTAATTTTTTGTCTTTCTGAGTACGGGGCCTAACGGGCATGTTCTGTGTTTCTCCTTAGTAAATTCGACTTTGGAACATATATAATTTTCTGGTAACCCATTAAAGTAATCTGTATCAAACCTTAGAATGTTTCTTCCTTTCAATACGACGGACTCAATATGAAAGGTTTTAGCAAATTCGAATTCGACAAATTTTTTCGAAAGCGAAAAGCGGAACAGGCCTGTTAGCGATTTGGCTTACTCATCATGTTCATATAGATTGTAGATTGCTCTTTACAAACAGTGGTTTGAATCCAAAAAACCATGGCTCAACATTGTCTATCTATAAGCTTAAAGCTTATTATGATTATGATTAGTTCTTGGTTGTATAAGTAATTGTTTTAAGAGTCTTGCCACATAATTTGCAATTGTTACAGTTATTTTTTTTTAAGTGCTGTCTAAAGTCCATTTAAGGTTTTATTGAAACGAAACAAATGCACCGAACGGCGTATTTCAATGTGACCATAGTAATTTTTTGGCGATATATCGATTCTAAGAACATCGATAATATCATATATCGGCACAAAAAATATCATATCGATGTATCGATTAAATATTGACAACCCTAATTAAAACCCCCGAACCGAACTTTATGCCAAATTTTAGATGTTTGAAGGCTTAAAATATACTTAAGAACTTAGTCTTGTAAAATGTAAAATTGCTTCACCGAACCCCAAAGCCGAGCTTCTCTCAATCTCTTGGCGCTTCTAATTTTCGCACAAGAGTAAGGCACCTACAGTTTAATGCCGAATCCGAGCGGCAGTTTGAGAAGCTTTTGCATGGCTAATTACTGCAAAACTGGCTCCAACAGCAGAGAGGGGTGACCGAGTGTAAAGTTTATTCAAAGAAAAAACATTTCTTTAGCTGTTCCGAGGCGGGATTCGAACACGACTTCTTGCACAGCGGTCGCGCACACAAGCCGCTGAGCCACCCGGCTTATTCTTATACCTACCAAAATTCACAAAAAATACCTTAAAAATCGGTCAAGCCGTTTCCGATGAGTTTTTAACTAACATGTGGCTCATGATTTTTATATTTATAGATTGACATTTATGTAGAAAAATGTTTTACAATTCATACAAATGGACTTAGTTTCAATGTTTCTTGATGTTCAGTGTAATTAAAATGCAGCTGTCTTATAAACTTTGTGGATTAAGCTAATGGTTTGGGATATTTATTCAATTCGGAACTAAGAAATTATGGATTATTATGGATAAATTGGTGTCAAATAAGCGAAATCTGTGGCAAAAAGGCTAGCGCCAAAGTGAAGGAACCATTGGGTCTTAGTAAGAAAAACAATTTCAATGCTTTAAATTGGCTAGACAGCAGTTGCCAGATTTCGATTATCGGGGCACTATACCGTATGCCGAGTGGGGTTTTGTGTAAATTTTGCATGTAGAGCAATATATCAAGGGTTACTGGATCATCGTTTTTGTCAATTTGTCAAAAAGAGGCGACCTGATCTAGTAGCCACAGACCATGATATAACTATATAAGGTATGGCGGATAAGCACTGTGCTCTCACTTCAGTCCATATTATTTCCGTCTGGCTGGGTTTTTGTGTGCACTTAGCAAAAGCTGTCAGTCCACATTTTGAAATGTACGCCATATCTTATATAATTGTATCATGCCACAGACATTCTTCTCACATTTCATCTACACGAAAACCGACTCGGCATACGCAACACTTTTGTAGGTCAAAATAGTGGTTCAGCCAATGCCTAGAAGTACAAGGTGGGCCAAAAGAAGTCACCCGGGCCAAAAGAAGTCACCCTATTGGAAGATGCTCTTATTTTTACAAATAGCCGCCAAAGTCAGATCTGTTTTGACATTTGTGGACTAGACAGATGAAGAGTATATATAATATTTACCTCTTTATATTTTGGCGGCTATTTGTAAAAATAAGAGCATCTTCCAATAGGGTGACTTCTTTTGGCCCGCTGACTTCTTTTGGCCCACCTTGTACTTAAGCACAATTTACATGACCTAATCTCTCAGGTGAGCTTTGTATCTGAGTATCTGTCAGCCCGTGTAAACAGGAGTCCGAGCCTACTCAGCTGAGCACTCAGGTGTAATATAACCGGCTCAAATTGAACTGACCCCACAGCAGAGCGCTTTGTTCATTGAGTCAACTAAGCTTCTCAGACATGTGTAAATGCTGAACTTAGTTGCTCAACTGTTTTTGACACTCAGGTCTGATAAACTCAGCTGAGCGATCAGATCGTGTAAATTGAGCTTTAAATAACTAAACTTGAACTTGAAAGTGGATAAAGTGTGAAGAAATCACAAGTCGAATGAATGATTTACTTGATGATGAAAACTGGTGACTGTTCTGCGTTTAGAGGGCGACTTGGCTTGTGGCGCTGAGGCCGACTTTTGAAAGCTGCTCGAGGAAGTGGAGCTGTTGTGTTTGGCCTGGCTGGCGGAGGCTGCTGCTGTTCCTCCTTCTCCTGCCCCTACAGTGGCTCTGATAGTGTTGGCTCTTGCATTTGCTCTCACAGCCTCGGAACTAAAACATTCAAAAAGGATAATAAATTTAAGTTTTCTCCTCATTTAAACATTTTACCGTCTTTCTGCCTCCTCCTGTAGTCGTATCATTTGCAGTTTAATTTGACGAAAACGTGTAGAACACTTCTTTCTCTCCATATGCAATAGATCCATGGCCAGGTAATGTTTACGGCACTGCGACTGGGCCAGACGCGTATCCTTGTCGATCTTCTGATCGTCCTTAGTCTGCATGAAAATGGGGGGAAAACATGTAGAAATAACATTCACTTACACATTTCTTCTACCCACTCACTCACCTTCTTATCCTTCATCCGGTTAAAATGGCTAAAGTTCTTGCTCTGAAACGACTCTACATAATTGGGCGCCAGGAGCGAGGGCTGCGGATGGAAATAAGTCTTCATCTGGGCGGGCATCTCGTTGCCGATTTGTCTGCCACGCACTGGCTTGTGGCAAATGGGACACTTGTAGATGGGCGAATCGCTGGGCGTGCGTCCCTGGCAGGCTTTGACACAGTTCTCGCAGCTCACATGCTGGCAGGCCAGCATAAAAACAACGCACTTTTTTAAAGCGTACTGCGCGTAGCAACTGTTGCAGTGTATCCACAGTTTTCGGGGTTCCGCTGGGTCTCTTATTGAATCGCCCAGGTTGTCCCCTCCACTGTAAACGGTGGTGTTAAGGTCACCCGGCAATGGCACAGACTGCTTCTGTCTTCTGCGTGACATTTTCTTTTGTAACCGTAAATCAAATGAACTCACACGGGCATCCAAGTTATTAGGTGGCAACGCTGAACTTCCAATGAAGTGAGTGCAGGGCCCTTAGCACTGGTTTATCTGGTGTTCTTATGTTTGCGAAAGATTTCACGAATAACGCAACTTGCTACAAAAAGACAATTTGTAAAGTTATTAGTTCATAGTTTTAATAATTCGGCTGGATCTGTATTAGATCTGGGAATCTTATGAAAATTTTTTTAGAACGCAATAATGACAATTTATTGGTGTCTTACAGACAGAGGTAAAACAGAGAATTTCATGCTTAGATCTAGAATGTTTGATGTCAAAATTACAGCAAAAATGCAAATTCTTAATCCAAGAGCGAATTTGTTGATCCAACTTTTGATCCTAATTTTTTTATTTATTTTCAGCTCTATTTTATTTCACTTTGTTTGCTTTCTCCGTTGAAATACGTATCCTCGCCTATAATTAATAGAGAAGGTATTCTATATTTTTAAGACTTAACTAAAAAAAAATTTAAAATATTTCTACGATAATTTTTTATCTAAATGTTTATTAACATATCAAAAAAAAAACAAAAAGTAAAGGGAGCTGCAGTCGAGTGCCCCGACTACAAAATACCCTGTTCCCTTGATTTCGTGTGTTTTTTCTTTACATACACACACACTCACACAAACACACCCTCCAACATACACACAAACGAATGGCATGCTGCCGCGCTCGATAACTGACAATGCAAGACCCCCCTCTCTCCCACAAGCTAAATTGATTCGTATATATCTTCGGTGTTTATCGTCCGATCTTAGTGATCTTTTTACAATAGTTAGATATTGGGCCTTACTTAATATATGTAAAGTTTGGAAGGTCTATCTTAAAAATTGTGGCTCTGACAGTTTTTTGCGGAGGGGGAGGAATTTTCCAAATCTGAAACAAACTCGTATTGAATCGGGTATACACCTATCTACATGCAAAAATGTGGCTCTAGCTCTTATAGTCTCTGAGAAACACGCGTTCATACGGACAGACGGACGGACAGACGGACAGGGCTAAATCGACTCGGCTGTTGATGCTGATCAAGAATATATATACTTTATAGGGTCGCAAATGTTTCCTTCTACCTGTTACATACTTTTGCACAACTTCATGATCCCCCTTTTCCCATTTTCAATGGGAACAGGGTATAAAAATAAATAAATAAAAATGGAAAACAATGTATAATTAAAAAAGTTACAGGCCATTAAAGCAGGGGGTTTTTAAAAAATGGGTGCCTTCATCAGAAAAAAGAATGGATTGCATAATTGATTCTTATAAAATTCTGGACTAGAATACCCCTTCGATTATAAGAAAAGAATGCCTTAAAGCCCAGTAACGAATAAAAATTGTTTCAAGTGCGATTGCACTCAAAATATTCTTAAGTGAATAAGACTTCATGTAAATTTCTTTAAACTTTTAAATCGAAAAACTGCTATTGTCTAGCTACCAACCCAGTCCAACGTTGCAATACTCTCTTAAAACAGTTAAAACTTTCACTTGTTTGTGATCGATTCTCAAAGCTAACACCTGTATATTAACACGAAGGTATTCTTACTATCTGTTTATCAAAGACAACTTTCGTTTTTGATGTTGCCGAAGTGAAAAGAATCGTCGAAAACAATTGGATCAAATTGGGAAAAAACAATTGAATTTCTTTGATTTTAAGCGTCCAGTGCAGTCTGGGCTTTTTTAGCCCCGCGCTCTCGCTGGTCTTGTGCAAAAAAAAGGATTTTTAATTTCAGCTCGCTGCAATAGTTCACGTCTTCCATATAAACTTTTGCAGCTTTCACAATTTTTCAACTCTTTGCTTGGTAGGATGTTCTGGAATCAAATCCACTGGAGCCAGAATGTCAAAAAATTGCCAATGGAATCGCAAATTCAAAAAATAAATAATTAATGACAATAAAGTGTAGTAAATTGTGGCACTGAAATTAAGTTCAGTATGTTATTTTGTCGCACAAAGCGTATCGCAAAAACAAAATATACGTATAATTCTAAGATATTTTCACCAAGAGGCCATAAGTCTTAAATGAATCAATGTCCCGACGAAATCGACTTTAAATTTTAAGGTCATCTTCAAATTACACAAATGGGTATTTCCATGATGGCGAACGTGGCCGTCGTAAGCACTTGAAGCAGAATAAAAGACCAAAATATACATTATTTTTTTCTTCTGCCACTTTAACTTTCAGCTCTTTCGGAGCACTTTATTTAGTGGTAAAGTTGGTAGCAGACATAGTGCGGGTTCCAATATAAAGCCAACCAAAAAGCGTTACGTTAAAAGTGCAGAACTCAGCGAAACCTGCCAAAATTTTTTAGTGCGACTAATTTTAATATGTTTTTAATCACTTTTACTGTATATTAGAACTAGTTTGACTGAAAAGTATTATTTTTTTTTTTACTTAGAAAGTAAAATAACATTCGCTACGTGACATTGAGCACGCGACATATTTTTCCATCATAATAAATTTGTGATTTCTGTTAAAATGTGAAGCAAAAAGTTTCAGTTAATTGCAATCACATAGTTTGCTATGCTTTCATTTTCATTATTTTTTCACCCTTTGTACCCTAAAATCGATATTAGACAGCCAAAGTCAATACATTCTATAGTACCTTTAAACAAAAAAATGATGGAAATGAGGAAAATGAGGCTTGGGCGAGTTTGCTTTTAGAAATCTCAAAATGGGTAATGAATTATTGTAAGATTGGCTAACATCTGTTAAGTTTGATTGATTCCCTACAGAGGTCGAAAATATCCCACATTAATGTTAAATTGTTATTTTCTGTCACTTAAAATATCCCACACATCGGAGAGAATGCCTTGTCTTTTGAGTTTAAGTGTCTCGCTCGTTTTGTGTTTCTGTTGATCAAAGACACTTATTTTTGAGAGAACAAAATAACTGTCTTGTGCTCATAGCTTGACTATCGTTCATCCGATCTACACCAATACTTTTGCGGATTATTTATTAATCCTGACTACTAAATATGTTCTATCCATCTTTTTGCGAAACTGAGGGAGATATGAGTTTTTTTTGTAGCTTTTACTATCTCTGAGATGCGTTTGTTCTTACGGACATACAAACAGACCTCGAAAAGGTCATTGCTATATCGACTCGGCTGTCCATGCTGATCAAGAATATATATTCTCTACTAGCAAATACCCGGCGTGCGTTGCTACGACCCCTTTAGTATTTTAAGCACATAACGAATTGGCGAAGCTAACTTTCGCAGATCTGAAGTTTTTATACTCTTGAATGGTTGCCCCAATTATAGCTGAAGGCGACAACACCCACCAAGGTTGCCAGGTCTAAAGTTGATTTACCGGTCGATCTACACGTTCATTTCACCCGTCTACAATTGCCATCTATCAAAAATACACTGAAATAACTCATTTTTAAATTTTGCAAGTATCGCGGTTTTTTGGTCCGTTGGATCTTTATCTCCTATTTACTTGTCTTCATAATAATCTAAACTCATGAAAATTTTGCAAATTTCGCGACTTTTTTGATCGTTTGGTTTACACCTCCTATTTACCCGTCTACAATTGCTGTCTTTCAAATCTTCATAACTATCTTGGCTCAAAATAAAAATTTACAAATTTCACAATACCGTTTAGTCTACCTCTTTCATTTACGCATGCATTGTTAACTTAATATTGATGATTTTGCAAATTTCGCGGTTTTTGGACCATTTTCCCCTCATTTCTTCAAGCATTCAACCATTCCCAATGTTTTATCTCAATCGGAAGGAAAAACTATTATAAACCATTGTCCGATCATATCCACCAAGTGAATGATCATTCTATAAGTAATTAAAACATTCCACTTACCGTTTTTCTGTTATACTATAACTTTTAAAAGAAAATACATTGAACAGAAGTGTTTGTGAAAAACAGATATTTTTATACCCTGTTCCCATTGAAAATGGGAAAAGGGGATCATGAAGTTGTGCAAAAGTATGTAACAGGAAGAAGGAAACATTTGCGACCCTATAAAGTATATATATTCTTGATCAGCATCAACAGCCGAGTCGATTGAGCCCTGTCCGTCTGTCCGTATGAACGCGTGTTTCTCAGAGACTATAAGAGCTAGAGCCACAAATTTTTGCATGTAGATAGGTGTATACCCGATTCAAAACGAGTTTGTTTCAGATTTGGGAAATTCCTCCCCCTCCCCCCTTTAAGCGCAAAAAACTGTCAGAGCCACAATTTTTAGATAGACTTCAAACTTACATATATCAAGTAAGGCCAATATCTATCTATTTGAAAAGATCACTAAGATGGACGATAAACACCGAAGTTATATACGATAATTTGCTTTTTGGTGTGGGTGTGTGTATGGTTGTGTAGGTTAGAAAGATGGGGCCATACTAGATTAATTTGGAAGGTCTATTGTGGTTTTTTCGTAGGGGGGAGGGGGAGGAATGTTATAAATGGGCAGTTAGTGAGACCGCGTCTGGAGGGGGGGGGGCGGGAGGGCGTTGGTGATCAGAAATATAACTAAGGGTCGAATGTTCCTTCTACGTAATATGCACAACTTATGATCCCCTTTTCCCATTTCAGG
Organism: Lordiphosa collinella; assembly: GCA_018904265.1. Classification (NCBI taxonomy): domain Eukaryota; kingdom Metazoa; phylum Arthropoda; class Insecta; order Diptera; family Drosophilidae; genus Lordiphosa; species Lordiphosa collinella. Next base: position 56,541 of record JAEIFV010000863.1, on the reverse strand, counting down.
GACAGGGTATAAAAATGTTGTGGTTGAACGGTCTTTTCGCCAGTGAACGGATTCCAAAAGCCTCGTATTCTCGGTGCTATGGTAAGAGCCCCTTATTTTTTTGCGAAATGTTTAACTCAAATCCCATTTCGTCACCAGTTTTCTAGTTTTCTTCAAAAATTACATCGAAAATTTTCAGCCCCTCTAGTGGAAGTCATCACTTTCCTTTAACTGTTAAGCTTGATGAGCTTAAGCCCATAGTTAATAATTTGTTATTTAAAAAAAAGCATGTAAAAAACACCTAAAATTATAAACGTGAGAAATATCTTCGAATTGGCTTGCTCTTTACAGAGTGCCTTGAATATGAAATTAGCGACTAACGCAGTAAGTCCTAAGAGAACTCAAAAATTCTGCTGGGATGAGAATTTGTCAAGACTGTTCAGAATCAGTCCGGCTGCGTATCAAAAAGTGCGTTCTGAATGTTTTCCAGCTGCAAATTTAGCAAATAAAAACTTTTTGATGCTGTCTCTAAGGCAAAAAAAATTAAGTTTTATCAGCAGAATTAAAAATTTTAATAGAAACTCCAATCCGAGAGAAGCGCGGACTTTTATGTGAATTTTAAAAAGGATCTCATGAAAGAATTGTCAGCCAATCGGATAATGCAAACGATGAAAATTATCTCGAATATCTTAAAAATAAAGTACCCATTGGGGATACTTTAACACCCAAGTACTCTGTAATTGATAATCATCAAATAATTTCTATTAAAGAGTCGGATTATAACTCAGTTCTTTGCAAAAAAAATCAACAGCAGGTTGTGAAGATACTTATGATATGTTGCGAGTATTACCTTGGCAAAAGATTTTAAAATAAATTTGCCCATATTGGTTTTTGAATAGCATTTTGGCAGCACTATATAAATTTAATGTAAAAACTGGGAGTTGAAGAAGGAAAGGTCCCAAGATACTGGCAGACAAAAAGGCATACGTGATATGACAGGATATGAAGGTGGGTTTTGGTTTGCTTTTACAACAATGCAAAAATCTGCGAAAGCCGTTCGACTTTTTTAATATAACAAATTTAAATACGATCTGCAATTATGTTACTATTTAATTATACCTGATTCGTTGAAGAATAAGTGTTTTTTATTTAATATTTGACTTATTATGATACGTTATGTGACAAATTTTTCTGTAATGATTGTAAATGTTGTTTTTATTAATGCAATGCAAAAACGTATAGTTAAATGGAATCACATAATTGGTTACTTTTTTCTAATGCCTTAGAAAGATTTTAGAGAGCGAGCACTTTTTTGAAAAAAAAAAACACCAGCATTAAAATGAGAAAAACCGTGCTCACGCGAATTCGCATTTGAAAAATTCAAAATAGGTTATGAAATTATAAAAGATTGGCTTACACTATTTTAATGTGATTGTTTCCCAATGAAAATATGATAAGAAATAGTGTTTTTAAGTACATTTCATATCTTAGTTTCAGTTGACCTTTCTGTGGAAATGCCCTTATGCTCATCTCACTCGGAGACTATAAAAGATAGCATTATAAAAATTTTACACTACATGGAAATCGATAAAGGGAATATTTCTGCATCATTAACTCAAATATCGTATTTTTTGAGTTATGACAGTGTAGAAGTAACTGACGCAATAATTAAATTTTTTTTCTGGTGCCTTTGTTCAATTTTTGCGCCTAACGATACCAAATTAAAAATGAAATCAGGGTCAACTGCTTTTGATTTGCTTTCAAAATCGATAGCAAATCTCTTTCAGATCACTATTAACGTTTCGTTCACTGTGAGCCAGAGTCGCTATTTCTAAGGGTCAACAATTTGAAATTGGTCATACTAAACGTAAGGGTCACACTCATACCGAGCAGATACATACTCATACATACATAAGTAGCCGATAGCCGATGGGCCGTTGCCATTGAAAGTTGAGGAAGATGGAATAATTTTTTGGTAAAATTTGCTTTTGGTAAAGTTGCTGAATGGTGAAGCCAAACCCAGTTTGAAGGCCACGCTGCAGGAATACGAGGAGGCGCTCAAGGAGAACGAGCGTCTGCGTGAATATTCTGAAATTAAGTGTCACCCACATCCCCTTCTCCGCTTCTGGCTTGAGACTTGATGTGGCGCTGCTACGCCAGGCTGTAAACACCATGAATAAGAAGAGCTCAGAGTCGGCCAAGGCTGTGGAAATTTCTGACGCTTCCTATGTCTACATGCTGAAATTGGAGCATATGCTGTCCAGCAAGAAACTCCAGAATATTGACAAATTCGCGGTAATGTGCAAGCAGACAGAAGTTCAGGAGAAACTGGAGTCTGGATGAAGATGAAAGGATTGAGGCTGAACAATTCGCCGCCATGAAGGATCTTCAAATAGGTGAGTTAGTGGGCACAGTGCTCCCTCAACATCATTTAGGTTTGACTAAAATGACGTCAATAGTTGGGAATGCAGTTTGATTGAGGATTTGATTATATATAATCTATAGGTCAGAAAACTGTTTTTAGTGACATCGTAGCTGCTCTAGCTAACAAAAAGAAAATAAGTAAGGGAGCTGTAGTCGAGTGCCCCGACTCCAAAATACCCTGTTCCCTTGATTTCATGTGTTTTCATTTACATACACACACACTCGCCAGGGCTAAATCGACTCGGCTGCTGATCAAGAATATAAATACTTTATAGGGTCGCAAATGCTTCCTTCTACCTGTTACATACTTTTGCACAAATTCATGATCCCCCTTTTCCCATTTTCAATGGGAACAGGGTATAAAAAGGTATCGATCCTATGTTGAAAAATAAAAAAAAAAAATAAATTTTTGTGTTTTAGTAGTTAGGTCGGCTATTTCTGGGACGGCCCTCGTAACATGACAATGGATTTGTTCGTTTTTCCTTCATCTCGGAGTCGTCGAATGAGCCTTCTCTCCTCCGCACAATAATGGTTATTAACTCCCCGTTTTGTTATATTTAATAGGAATGACGATAGCTGTATTCCAGGTGTGCGGGTATATTCCATTTGAAAGGATTTCGTTGTAGATATCGAGAACTTTTAGTTTGACTTCGGGAGAAAGGTTGCGGAGCATAGGGTAAGATATTCGGTCGAAACCTGGTCTCTTGCCCTTTGCGTGGTGGAGTGTAGCTTCTAACTCAATAGGATTGATCGGACTTTCGAGATGACTTGCGGCTAGTTTCAGGCGGACAGGGGCATATTGCGTGTTTAGAGAGAGATTTTTCTTTGTAACATAATCACTAGAAAAGTTTCGGTCCTCGGAGTATTGTGACCATTGTATTCCAAAGGCTTCGGCCATTTTTATTTGTTCGGTCAGGACGGTGTGGTTGTCAATAAGATACTTAAGCGGTAGCTTGGGTATACCTGTAAGGCTTTTCACGTCGGACCAGATTCTTTGTGGGGTGGACTTAAGAGTAATTTGAGATGTGAAGTTTTGTATTGCATCTTTTTTGTCTTGATGACCAGTCTTTTAAACTGAGCGTTAGCTCTTTTATATGCTACCAGAGATTCTACGGTCATATTTCGCTTGTATAGTTGCCAGCTGTTTTGTTTTATATCTCGCAGGCGGCTAAGACTGCTGTTCCACCAGTAAACTGTTTTCTTATGTGGGATATTCTTTATTTGGGGGATAGAATTGTTCGCTGCTTTGCGGATTGCCCGTGTTAATAACGCTACTTTGTGGTTCACATTTTTAAACAGTTCTAATTGGAGGTTGCTTGAGACCTGGGATTGGAATTTCTCCCAATTGGCTAAGTTTGTTTTAACTTTGGAATAGGGGTTATCTTGTCTGCGCTCAATTTGGTTTTATGGTAATAGATATGGGAAAGTGGTCGCTGCTGTGTAAATCGGACGAGATATTCCCTTTGTATCTGTAAGAAATTTGGAAGAGACCATCGAAATGTCTACATGTGTAAAAGTACGATGAGTGGAAAAATGAGTCGGTGATCCATCGTTTAGGACTATTAAGTTGGCTTGTGATATTGCGCTTTCGAATTTATTTCCACGTGAGGTCCTCCCCAGAGCGGGCTCTATGAGTTGATGTTCCCAAGAAGCAGCAAAGGGGTTATTGGAGAACTTATGATTGATAAGATGCTAGCAATCGAGAAGCTTTGTGCCGGTGGTATATACAAGTTAACAATTGTAAATTTTGGGTTAGTGTCAATCAAAAGGCTGTCGCTCAATATTGGAGAGTTGATTTGATTATATGTATGCGGTAAAGATCGCTTAACAAGGAAGCCGATTCCTTGTTTACTAACATTGTTGGTTTCTAAGTTTTTAAAGTAGCCTATATAAGACTTAGGTGTTTTGATGTTAAGGTGTTTGTGTGAAAGTTGAATTTCCTGAAGACATATAACATCTGGGTTTATATTTCTCATTAAAAGTAATAGTTCGTGATAGTTGTTAATTTAACCATTAAGGTTCCATTGAACAATTGAAATGGACATTTGAGTTTAATTATAAGATGTTATATGTCTGTAAAGGATTAACTAAATGGGAGGCCTTGATTAGGAATCAAGGTAGCCCATTTCGTCATCTGTTATGGTTGGTGAGGAGGTTGAGGAGCGATTAATTGCGGAGGTTTCGATTTGATTGTTTGTGCTTGAGTTTGTGCAATAGTTTTGATCTGTGATATCTTCTGTGGAAGACGGTTGAGGGGTGTTTGATGATTTTGTTTTGTTTGCGAAGAATATTGAGGCTGTGGTTGGACGAGCCAAGGAGAGTGGTTCATTTTTCTGATGCGTGGGTATGGCTTTCGCCGATTTGGTGTTCGTTGCTTGACGCGACGTTGTGTTTGTTTTGATGGTTGTTGATTCCTACTGGACTGCGGAGGCAGCTGCCGATGCTTAGCTTGAGACTGTAGTGATTGTGTTTGCCTATGAAGAGCTTTCGCTTCTTCAAGCTGCATTTATTTTTGGTTTTTATTCGCATTATTTCTTTTTGTTCTTTATCCTTTTTGCATTCAAAAGAGGAAGCAGGGTGTTCTTCTTCGCCATTGGCGCTCATGGTTCTGATGCAGGGGAGTGGGGGGTGTTCGGGTAATGCACATGTGACACATGATGAATTATTGTTACAATGCTTGTTCGTATGACCGAGAAGCTAGCATTTTTTGCAGCGCATTGGGTTGGGGACATATTCACGGACCTTTACAGAGTGCCAAGATATGTCTAACTTTCTTGGTAGGTTGTATAGGTCGAACGACACGAATAACACCAGTTGGTTTGGTTTGGCCATCGTTAAGTTTAGTAAACTTGAAAATGCTTTGCACGTTTTGTGTCTTCAATTCATCTATTATTTCTTGGTCAGGGATGTGGTTTATATAGGGGGCGTATATGGTTTCTTTCACAACGCTTAGACTCTCGTGCAACTTGCATTCGATTTCGCAAATGCCTGGCAGTTAAGTAGCCATTTGAAGTTTGCTGCTTCCTTCGTTTTGACCAGCATAAGGAGATTTCCATCGCGGAGGGTGGATATTGAGATGATTTCTTTGTTGAGTGTTTTCATCTCTCTGTGGACGGCAAAGAAGGAATATACTTTTATACAAACATTTTTATTTATAAAATTTAAACTCAAATAGTTTTTAGACCTAAAGCCCGATTACCAACGTTTGTATACATAAATGATCTATGGGCCAGTATGCATGAATGCATGCGTGCAGATTTGAGTTTATGTGCAGGTGCTTTAATTGGTATAGACAGACAAGGAAGTTGGTACGACCTGGCTTGCGGTATTCTAAAATTTCCTTTTTAATTTAAAAGGACTCTTTAAAAGGAACTAATATATGCCTAAATTTGAACATCTTAACGCAATGTTAAGAAAACATCGTTGAAAATGTAGATATCGTTGAAAATGCTTTTTAGATAAGCATTAAAATGCCTTTTCTCGTGAACTCGATCTAGTAGTTTCTTGACACAAGTCGCCAGTGATGGGAAATTGAACAAGGTTTTCGAAAATGAAGGTTTGGAGCCAAAAAATAGCCGGTGAAGAACAGCAACCGTTCTTCACCGGCTAATTTTTGTCTCCAAACGTTTTATAAGCTTAAACAAATTATTTTAAAGTAGGCCGATTTGTGTGAATGTCGATCGACAAAATATCGATTTTGATTAAAAAAAGCCCCAATATTGTCATGGGGTCGACAGTGTTGAGATGCCGACTTTTGTGTTAAGAACGAGAGTACGAGGTCCCGGGTTCACTTCCCAGGCAAGAAACGTAAGGTTAAATTAATTTTTTTTTAAATTTTATTTAGCAAGTAAAAAATGGTCCTAAAACACGGGGATGCAAACCGATCGTAAACAAGGACTAGTTCGGTTCAGTGGTTTACACAGTTTTTGAACCACCGGTTCGTTTTATTACATGGTTTTTGAAGACAACTGAACCGCGGTTTCGTTTCAGTGGTTAAGTCTTAATTTATTATAAATTTAATAAATGCCAGTTTTCGTTCTTGCAAATAACCCCGGAAAGTAATTTTTCGGACTTTTGCAGTTGCGCCAAATCCAAAATGTCAAACAGGCCTGTTCCGGTTTTCACTTTCACTAAATTCGCTCGAATTCGATTTGGTTACCTGTTCCGGTCTTCACAATTCGATAGACTCAAGCGATAGCTTCAATTTTGCAATGTGCCATCAATATCGAATTCACATATTTTGTAAAAGCTGTTCTGGTTTTCACTGAAACGCAGGGAACATGTTCATAAAATGCAATTAAAAACAAGAAAGAAAGTCGGTCAAGCCCGACTATAACATACTCTGTACCTGTGAAGTGCTGCCCATCACCGCTGCGACCTGTGCTGCCCATAATTGTTTGTTTTCCTTATAACTCGACAACCGTTCATCCGATCTTTACCATTCCTTTGACGGATCGATAAGTAATCCTGATTACTAAATATGTCCAGAAGGAACGAACCTTCTTTCTATTAAACTGTGGGAGATATGACGTTTTTTCCAATTTGCGGGGGCGGGAGGGGGCGTGGCAAACATTTAAAATAAACTTGATCTGCCTGCAAGTAAAAAAAGCATATGTCCCATATATGTCAAACCTCTATCTCTTACCATCTCTGAGATCTGTGCGTTCATACGGACAGACAGACGGACATGTCTTTTGCACAAACTTATGATACTGTATGTACCTTTGGTACAGAGTATAAAAATAGGGGAAAGTTAACTTCGGCTCGGCGAAGTTTTGTATAACCTTGCAGCTTTGTTTTCTAAATAGGACTACTTTTCGGACCTTACTTTCTATGAGATCTATACTATATGGATGACCGATTTCGACCAAACTTAGTGCAATCATGGAAAAGCATATCAAACTGTAAATTACGAAATTTGGAGGCGATCCCAATTAAAACAAAACATTTTTTCTCACTAGAACTTTTTTTTCGAACGATCGTTCCTATGGAAGCTATATGCTATAGTCATCCAATTTCCACCAAACTTTGCAGAATTGTGTCAAAGTATATAGAAAAATAAGACCAATGATAAGGACGTTTTCATCAAAATCAAAAAAGTTTTTCTCGCTAGAACTAGTTTTTCGACCGATCGTTCCTATGGGAGCTATATGCTATAGTCATCCGATTTCGACCAAACTTAGTGAAATCATGGGTAAGAATAGTAAACTAAGAAATACGTACTTTGGAGGCGTTTCCTTAAAAAACAAAAAAGTTTTTCTCACTAAGACTAGTTTTTCGACCGATCGTTACTATGACAGCTATAAGCTATAGTCATCCGATCCGGCCGGTTCGGACAAATTTGCAGCGTATTTGTACCAAAAGACTTCGTGCAAAGTTTGGTGAGGATACCTTTAAAACTGACGGAGGAGATAGCATAGAAACAGACAGACGGACGGACGGACAGACGGACAAAGCTAAATCAACTCAGCTCGTCGTGCAGATCAAGAATATATATACTTTATGTGGTCGAAGATGCTTCCTTCTATGCGTTACAAACATCCGCACAATTTTATAATACCCTCTGCATGGCTAATCACACTGATCACATCTAACATCCTAACATTTTTAAGCTTTTGTTTTGCCAAATTATTAAGTGGGGTAGTGTCTAATAGAACATGCTACAAAAATGACAAATTTCGGCCAGGAAAATAGTGATGACTCGCGATGTTGGTTGTTAGATGTGCTCAGTGTGCATGGCCGATAAAGCTCGTTCCCGATAAATCAATAACGCTGCACAACACTACCTGAGTCCAGTTAGCTGTTGCACATCACTAAGCAAAAACCACGAGGTGCGGCTAATTGCATTAAAAATACGTTGTTCTTCGCACACACATAGATCCATTTCCTGACCCACGCCTTGTTTTATTTTCGTTTATCAAATTTAAGTTTATCAATGTTCACCCCAAACAAACTCTTGAACATTGTCGTTCGGCCCATTCCCGAGGTGGACAAGGGCACTTTGTGGACTCGCAGCGAATGCGTTACACAGTTGCGCCGCGACCCAACCGTTTTCCGCTCTCCCTAAAGCACCAAGAGCCTTGGTCAAAGAGTACTCCTAGGAACCAGAAAGATTACTTAGATAAACTGCTAAGGTTTATGGGTTCATCGACTTCCCCTTTTCTGAAGCCAGCCGAGGGGCACTTTGAAATCAACGCCGATGTGGTGTGCTCGCGAGAAGTGCTGCAGCTAATGATGTGCGCTCCATATGAGATGAGGGACAATTGGAGCATTGCCGTAACCAGGTACCGCTAAAGAAACTGCGCCAGAAGCGTCTTTCGGGTATGGCACAGGAATGATCGAACCTCTCAAAACCCCTTACAATTTGTATGCTTGCAGATGACTACGGACAACCGCCGAGTCCCAGTGTGCTGGCAGAGGAACCTGGCCAGCACTTCGGTGTGTTCATGACGGAGATAAACGGCCTGAAAGTGTTATTCGATGCACCAGTTCTGGCCGCCAATAAGTTGAGCATAAAATGTCATGCGACAAGAACCAAATTCTAACTTCAATTTCTTCTCCCCCTCAGCGCGACAGCTCCTTAGCACTGTGCCGAGCTACAAGTGCGAAAAGACAAAATGAATCGCTCGGAATTATCTGAATTTAATCGCAACGTAGCCCTCAAATGGTGGGCCAAATGTTTTCTTACTGGCATTGATGGTGTGTACATTGCCAACCGAGATGACGATGCCATGGTGCATAGCATTCATCGGACATTAGTGCAAGATCTGTGGAAGGAGTGTGTAAGTCATCCATTTATAGTTTTGTAAATCCCCCACATTCTACTTGTATTGCTTGCGCAGGAAAACGAATGGCAATCTTTAGTCTGTGCCAACTTCATGGTGCGCCTATTGGATGCCGTCAAGACTCTAATGACAGAGGCTCAGGTGAACAGCCAGAGCACTGTTTCCCTTTTCATTATAAAATAATGTGTCGTTGTTGAATTTAGTTTTGTCAGTGGCTAAATTTTTACTGTTTAGCATTAATACAAACGATCACAATAGTAAAGCTTGAATCTTAAGCTGACTGGTTATAAATGAGAGACGATAAGAGTGTCAAATTGTCAACATCATTTTCAGAAGACTGTGACGATTCCGTATATAAATGTCTTTGAAACGCAAATGAACCATCAAAGGAAATGAAGTACAAAAATTGTCGAAATAGGTAATGTGGAGCATGAAAGTTGAATTTGAATATGGTATACACCTACCTACATGCAAAAATTTGTGGCTCTATCTCTTATAGTCTCTGAGATCGACGCGTTCATGGACAGACGGACGGACGGACATGACTAAATCGATTCGACTGTTAATGCTGATCAAGAATATATATACTTTATAGGGTCGCAAATGATTCCTTCTACCTGTTACATACTTTTGCAAAACTTCATGATCCCCCTCTTCCCATTTTTAATGGGAACAGGGTATAAAAACACGATTTTTGAGTTAATGATGCAGAAATATTCCCTACGTCGTGTTCTTTATTGTGTAAAATTTTCATATTGCAATCTTTTATAGTCTCCGAGTACGATGAGCATATGCCGTTATTTCATTTCGCATGTTCCAATTTGATTTACTCACAAGAGCGACACATCTCAGATGTGCTGCAGAAGTTTATTTATTTATTTGAAGAGTTGACTTAAGCTTACAAAGTCTAAGCCATCAGTTTGAAGCCATGGCTACTGAGGCCTTCGGCTAATATTTATATAAGTTTTACGTTTTGTACATATTTTGTCTTATTGTCTATAATAAAGTAATTAGATCATTTTTTTTTTTTAAAGCTATTCTGAAAGTTTACATTCTTAGTTTTCTATGTGCTAATGATACCAATTAAATTAAGGTTTACAAGATGAATTGTTATATACTATTATATTGTTCTGCTTAATATTGCAGTTCTTAACTTATTTTATAGCCTATGAAAAATGTTACATTCTTTGAGATATTTTATAATTGCCATTATGTTATCTGAGGTTGGGTTGGTTATAAGTGGTATTGCTGAAGATTGGGAAAGACATTGTAATCTGTTTTGGCTGAAAGCAGGACACAAAGTAAGCAGATGATCGAGAGTAATATTATTGTTTGTGTTACAGAAAGAACATTGAGCAGAAACATTTTTATCCATATAGTGTGCATGTGTTAAGTTCGTATGTCCCAGACGGAGACGTATAATCTGAATTTCATCTTTACGAGAGATCATTAATTTATTCTTGCGGTTGAGGTAGTTTTTTATATTAATTTGGTCTAAATTGATTGATTGATACCAGTTGGATGTATCTGCGAACTTATTTAGTTGGTATTTATAATAACGTTTTTTTATAAAATTTTTTATGTCTGCATTGTTGTTGTTTGGTGTATATGCTAGTGGAAAGTGTCTAGAGTCCTTTGCTGATTTATCAGCGAGCTCATTTCCTGTTATATTAATGTGGCTGGGGATCCACAGAAGGGTAAATTTTGGATACAGTCTTATTAAATGGTTTCTTATTTCGACTACATAATAAGAGTTGTTGCTAACGTTTTTTACTGCATTAAGGGATGAGAGGGAGTCAGAACAAATTATATATTTTCCTCGTCCTGTTTTTAAGAGTAAGATTGCTTCGTGTATGGCTATTAGTTTTGAAGAAAATACAACGTCAGTATCTGTGGTTATCGCATAACCTGTGCATTCGTTGATTTGAGAACCATCTGTATATATAAACACTGTTTTGTTATTCTGCTCTGATTGAAACTGCAGAAATTGTTTTCGATAGACTTCTGGAGGCGTTGTGCTCTTATTGAATTTACTTAATGTTGTGTTTATGGCATTTGCGTTGAGGGCCCAGGGTGGGTCTTTATGTTTTAGTTTTTTTGGTGGTTTTAAAACAATGTCGATTGATTTGTTTAATGTAAGAACATTATCTAGGACAGAAGGTTTTTTCCCTGATTTGGGAGGTTTGTAATTTTTTAATATATTTTGAAGAGGGGAGTCGGAACTGCTCAGTATGCGGTGGAAGAGATTAGAAGTAAGAAGATCCTTTCTGAGATCAAGGGGTGAGACATTTGCTTCAAATAGGAGGTTGGGCGTTGGCGTCGTTCGAAATGCTCCCAGTGCTATCCTGACTGCAGAATTTAAGATCGTTTTGATTTTTTTGAAACAGCTTGGAGCGGCTGTTCCATACATTGGCAAAGCATAGTCTAATTTTGAAATAATAAGCGATTTGACAACTGATACTAATGTAAGTGTGCTGCATCCGAACTTTGGGGTTGAAAGACATTTGATGATATCGAGGCGTTTAGAAAGGGATCTAGTAAGATCGTCGATATGTGAGTTCCACTTATGTTTCTTGTTAAATGTAACGCCCAAGAGTTTTAATCAGAGCTAGTAAATAACAATTGATCGTTTTTCTCTTTGCGGTCTGCTCAATAACAAAACCGAAAAAAACTCATGTACGCTTGCTCTCGCTCTGAGCAGAACACTTCGATTCTCTTTGTTTATGTTTTCAGTTGACTATTCTCAGTTGAGTTCTTTTTGTTTTGCTCGTTCAATAACCATTTATTGAGAGCGGTCTGACTGAGCGCTCGCACATTGAGAGTCAGCAGCTGAGCAAAAAAATCAAAAACTCAGCCTGAACGGTCTTTTTTTTCAAGGTCTCTGTACCTGCCGGTCTTAACTTCTTTAATTTGTCTTTTTGGCAATGAAACTTAAAACATAATTTCTCACTACTATAATTAAAATTTATCTTATTTTCGATTCAGATTTGCAAAATATCAGTAAGTTATGAATTGCTTCTTGGCACAATTTTTTTTTGTCGATTTTTTTGCATATTTTTATTTGAGAATATCGTCCTAAAAGGATTTTTTAAATTCGAAATTCTTTAGAAGATACAGCCCTTTTAATGACCCAAAGTGATCTGATTTGCCTAGCAACTGTGAGTCACAAGCCCACACAGACACCTCGCTTTCACATACACACACACAAACGCAAATGACTTTTAAATTTTCACTCACAGCCATTCGGTCAGCGAGTGAACAGAGCAAAAGGGAATTAAAATTATTGCTTGTTCGCTGAGCAAAGAGCGAAATGTTCAAGAGCCGATGAGAACGGCTCATCTCTGACTCTTTGCTCAAAGGTCCGCAAATAACTCTTATTTTGAGACAACGAAAAGCGCTCAATTGTTATTTGCTAGCTCTGGTTTTAATGAATCAACATTATGAATTTGAAAATTGCTGGTGGACACTATACATAAGCAATTGTGTTTGTTGCAGATGTGCATATGCTTACATTTGGCGGGAGCAAGGCTTCCACCAGAGTAAAGGCACCAATCGAAAATATTGCTAAATAAAGAGTCTAGATTTATAGTCACATTTTTGGTTTTATCTAATTTAATCAAAAGATTAAAATCATCGGCGTATACACTTATGTGTATTTCTTTGTGTAGGTCAATAATTTCTGTAAGTTTTTGATACGCAATGACAAACAGAGCCACGGAAAGAGGTGACCCCTGCGGGATACCATTATCCAATGGAAGTGATTTTGAGTAAAATTTGCCCACTTTAACTATTATTTTCCTGTTTGTCATGAAGTTCTTGACGTAATTAAGTATGTTTGGGCCCACTTTCCATTTAATCAGCTGGTCTATTACAGCATGGATGCCGATCTTATCGAATGCCTTGGCAAAGTCCAGGGATACTATTGAAATGTGTTTTTTTCTGGTCAAAGTTTTGGTTACAAGATGGTCTATAAAAAGTAGACAATCCATAACTGACTTTCCTTTTCTAAAACCAACTTGGCTATTGTGTAGAAGTTTGTTCGAAGTTACAAACCACCATAGTCTTTTTGCTACCATTTTGTCGAGGAGCTTTGCCAGGCATGAGTTGAGGGAAATAGGTCGATAGGACGAGATAATTGTTTTTTCAGCGTTTGGTTTTAGTATCGGTATAATGAGGCTAAGTTTGTATTGTTGTGGTATGACATCTCCCAGTATTGCGTTGTACAAGTCTATAAGTCTGTTTTTGATTTCCCTAGGGAGAGCTTTAATCATCGAGTAATTTATCCGATCCAACCCTGGAGTGTTTCCTTTCAAAGAATCAAGGGCAGAGGAAAATTCGATAAAGTTAATGTCGTGCTCTATTGGTAAAGCATTTCTTCCTGGAGCATACAATAAGTCATCCGCCAATATTCTACTTTTGTTAGTCGTAAATAAGTTGGTAAAATTGGAGTTGTTTGATTCTGAAGACCAGTTACTGCAGAAAAGATCTGCAATAACTTGGGGCTGCGTAGTGTTGCCGGTTGAGTTTGTGCTTTGAATGCAGTGTATGCCTTTTGGGGGATTCAAACCGCAGAATCTGCGAATATTGTTCCAAATTTTTGGTACTGGGGTAAGTGGATTGATTTCTTCCGTGAATTTGGATATAGATTCTTTTTTGGCTTCCCTGAGTGTACGCCTAAATAGTGCGTTCTTTCTCCTATAGTCAATAATGTTTACTGTGGAGATATTTCTCTTAAGTGTTTGCCAAGCCGTGTTCTTGCTTTTACGAAGATTCTCGAGTTCCTTGTTCCACCAAGGAACAGTGTGCGATGTTTTTGGCGAGGACTTAGGTATACTTTGATGGGCGCTTTTAAGAATAATTTTGCTAAGGTTGGCTGCTTCTTGGTTTATATTCGAGCTTATTGGTATGGAAGAGTTGTGAATAATGGATAAAGACGTATATAGGCTCCAATTTGCTGAATCGGTCTTGAATAAAGGCCTGTGTGAAGGTCTCTGGATTTCGACTCTAGTAAATATATTGCTTAAGGGGGTCTTCTCATTGAGCAACTTTTTTTTTCGACTTTTTTTTTTTTGCATTTATTTATAGCTTGGATATTCAAAAATATCCCCCCAAAAGGATTTTCGAAAACTCGAATTAGTTTAGTGACCCAATGTGACCTAAATTCCCAAGCAACTGCAAACTTAAGGGGGTCTTCTCATTGAGCAACTTTTTTTTAAACCCTCGTATTTTGACCTATGCGTTAAGTTTTCTCCGGTTCTACCGGACCGATTTTGATGAAACAAAGTGAATTCGACGGAGAATTGTCAGCTCTTTAAAACTGCATTTAAACATTTTTGATTTTTTTTTTTTCCAAAAAATTACTTCAAACTTTAAACGCGTTTATCTCGAAACCACGTTTTTCGAACTGGCGGCCATGATATCTCCAGTTCAACTGAACCCATTTTCATGAAACAAAGTGGAATCGACGCAGAATTGTCACCATTCTCGGCTGAACCTCGACCATAATTTTAAAAAATTTTTTACTATTTTTTTTTTTACACTAAACTACAAAAAAAAAGCCCGAAATTGAAATTTTTTTTTTGAATGGCCGCCATTTTGTCAAAAAAAAATCACAAAATTAAGTTTGAGGTTCAGCCGAGAATTACATCTATACTGATTATAACCCCGTTTTTTTTCATTTCGGACGCTCCGGAGACCCGGAATCGTGGCCGCCGTGACGACACCTTTTTTTCACCACCAACTTTGAAGTCTCATTACTTTTTGAACAGCCCTCGTATCGAGGCAAAAAAAAATTTTTTTATTTACTTTGAACCTTTTGTAATACAATAAATTAAAAAAGTTTTCAATAATTCTTTGCGTTTTCAAATAAGAATTTTTTTAAAAAGGGTCAAAAAACGGGTTTTGAATGAGAAGACCCCCCTTAATATGGGCAAGTGGTCGCTCCCGAAGAAGTCCGTTTCGATTGTCCATTCTGTTTCTAATGCAATATCGGGAGTACATATGCTGAGATCTATGTGAGTTAACGTATTATGCGTGGTCAAGTGTGTAGGACTACCATCGTTAAGAATGATTAGGTTGGACTGGGTAATGAACTTATCTAATGTAACTCCTCTCCTGTTATTAGCCGGAGAGCCCCAACTTCTATGCCAAGAGTTGAAGTCCCCAGTAATTAACGTCGGGAGATTATTAGAAATACTAAGAACTGAGTATAAGTTGTTTAGGGTGAAGTTTGCTTTTGGTTGGATGTACGTGGATATTATTTGTAGCTTTGTTTTAGAATAGATTTCAACGCAGATGGCATCGAAGTCGGATCTAAGGATTCTTTCTTGGTATTGTATGGATTTGTGAATGAGGATCGCCACTCCACCATAAGATGGAGAGCAGTTAAGAGTTATCATTACATAGTTATTTGGAGTGGGGTGTATATTGTGCGTTAAAATATGAGTTTCTTGAAGAGCTATGATGTGTGGTCTGTGTTTTGCTATTAGGGCTTGAAGTTCACTGTAGTTGTTGTTGAATCCATTAATATTCCATTGGATAACTTTCAAGGACATTTTGGTAGGCCAGGAGTATTATGGAAATATCAGAGGTGGAACTAAATTTAATTTGTTGGTGCCTGGCTGCGACTGTTCGCAGTCAGACACTAACTACAGTGAAAACTGCTGTAGCCTCGCTATCCCCCCCCTCGCCCGACCAGTCCCTCCACATTTAGTGGAGCGATTGGTGGAGCGGGGGGGAGGACAGCTCGGACCAGTTACAGCGTTAGTTATTCCTTTTCGTAATCTATATTAGAGAAATCCATTTGCTCATCTGAAGATGAGGAACATGTATTATTAAACTTAAGATCTTGTGATGAGTTTATGGTAGTTTTTGCTTGTTTTTTTTCTTTTGCTTTAAGTTGTGATTTTAGTAGATTAGAAATATTTTTTGGGAGGATTTTGACTTTGGAGCTTAGGTTGGTGGGAAGTGTGTTTGTGGAAAGTGGTAGGACTTTGCTTAAAGAGGTGGGTTCCTCTTTTTTTTTCTACTAAGTCATCGTAGGGAATGATTTTACGTGTTGTTGTTAGGTGATTAGGCACAGAGGGGGTGGTTCCGTTCTGGATAGTGCTTGTGTAAGTATTAATGGTTGTTTTAAGTTGGGATTGATTGTTATTACCAATGGAATTGGTTTTTGCCACGCTGGAGTACAATGATCCATCATGTGGGTGTCTGGAGTTATAAATGGAGATGGCCTTTTTGATGTCAACCTTTTCGAGGGTCTTTATGGCTTGTATTTCCTGTTGTTTGACGAAGATGGGGCATCTTCTAAAAACTGATGAGTGGTTGGTATCGGGGAGATTCTTATCCTGGCAGTTAACGCAGCATTTATCAAAGTTGCAGAGTTCTTTGGAGTCAGGGTCCATGTGGAATTCCTTGGCACAATTAATGCAAAATTTTTTGTTGCGACAGAGCTTAGTAATATGGCCAAACCGAAAGCAATTGTTGCAGCGGAGTGGAGCTGGTATATAAGTGCGTACCTTTACTAATTCGTATCCAATTTTAATGTGCTCGGGTGTAATGTGTGAGCCAAATGTAAGTATTACCAATCCAGTTTCTTCCAATTCGTTGTTTACTTTTCTCAATATTTTCTTCACTTCAATGACGTTTTGGGCTGTCAGCTCTTGTTTAATTACATCTTCGGCAAGGCAGCGAAGGTCAATGGAGTATATAACTCCTTTCGAGGCATTGAGGGTGGAATGTTCCACAACTTCAATTGGAAATGGTCCCATAAGTTTCAGTTTCATCAATTTGAGAGCTTGTAATAAATTTTTGGTTTTGATTAACAAATTTCCGTCTCGGGTTTTCTTGGCCATTAGGACTTCGCCACTGCATGTGAAATCGATCGATTTCTTTATCAAAAACGGTGATATGTTTGCCATTGAACTGTCATCAGTCCGTTTCATGACCAAAAACTTGGGTTCAGACATTGATTTTGTCTTATCAGGGGGATCGTCGGTCCCCATTGTAACGGGGATTCGTTGTCTTTAGTTGTTGGTTAAACTGTTTTTTTTTGTTTTGCTTTAGGCTTTGCTTTGTTTACAGGTTTGGTTTGCGATAAGGAGCGAACAAAAAACTTTCCGTACACACGTCTTGTCTGTGCGAAAGTCAAATTAGAACTGTGCTGCAGAAGTTATCATGTAAGGATCGCTTGCCTTTCGTAAACAGTGACTTTTTTGTGATTTGACATTATTGCTGAAAAAGTCATGGTATTTTTAATGCATATTCATTTCATGTATAGTGCACCATATCGAGTTGTGACTGCCCTGTTGAAATAGTACAATTGATTTAATACAACAAGTGTCGTTCTTAGTGAATAAAAACATTCTAATCCAGGATGTATTTTGTTTATGACGTTGTTGGTTATAAAAATATGTTAGCTTAGAAGTGGCCGTGTGGCTCAGCGGCTAGTGTGCGCGACCGCTGTGCAAGAGGTCGTGGGTTCGATCCCGCTTCGGAACATCTAATGAAAAGTTTTTTCTTTAATTAAATAAACTTTACACCCGGTCACCCCTCTCTGCTGTTGGCGCCAGCTTTGTAGTTATAAGCCATGAAAAGCTTCTCAAACTGCCTTTCGGATTCGGAGTTAAACTGTAGGTCCCTTTCTCTTGTGCGAAAATTAATAGCGCACAAGCCAAGAGATTGAGAGAAGCTCGGCTCTGGCCCTTTGGGGCTGTGTCAACTTTACAAGTCATTTTACTTTACTAGAAGTAATCCGCTCTCATTATCAGATAATGTGTCGTTGTTAAAGTTCGTTTTGTCAGTGGCTAAATTTTTACTAAAACAAACGATCACAATAGTAAAATTTGAATCTTTAGCTGACTGGTTATAAATGAGAGACGATAAGAGTGTCAAATTGTCAACATTCTAAACTTTTGGTTCATACACATCATCATCATTTTCAGAAGACTGACGATTCCGTATATAAATGTCTTTGGAACGCAAATGAACCATCAAAGGTAATGAAGTATAAAAATTATCGAAATAGGTAATGTGGAGCTTGAAAGTTTTTACGGTATTTGTTAAACGGTGAACAATGTTAGCCACAGCACCAAGATTTGGGTGACGAGGCAGGATTACGATACCACCTTCTTCACTTTAGATCTCAAAGCGGTAAGCATATCCAAAAGAATTGCACAGTACAAATAGCTTATTTACCCATTTTTGGGGCTTTTTAGGCATAAATTGTCGCAGGTGATGCTTCATTTTCGTGCTACACATCTGTTTGTCGATGCAAAGACGTCTTGCTTTGGGACGGAGTCAAACCTTTGGTTAAGACATTCTGCAAACTTGCGCATACGAAACGGGGGATCATATCTAGGATCGCCCGTTCTGATCCGTTTGCTTCCATCACGCATTGAGATATTTGCTTATAAGCAAACATCGGTTATATGCAAGTCATTTGCATACAAGCAATCTATCGGTTGTTAGCAAAAATTGCATACAGAGATCACTCCTTTTATTTCACTTTGTCTGGTTTCTCCGTTGAAATACTTATCCTCTCCTATAAAATACGGACTAAGAAAGAATTAGGCTCTACTATAAGAACATTATTTCAAATGCGTTCGAACTTAAAAAATAGGGGAAAGTTAACTTCGGCTCGGCCGAAGTTTTGTATACCCTTTCAGCTTCCATTGAGAACAAAAAAGTTTTTCTAAGACTACTTTTTGAACCTTAGTTTTCTGTGGGATCTATACTATATAGATGTCTGATTTCGACCAAACTTGGTGAAATCATAGAAAAGCATAATACACTGTTAATTACGAATTTTGGAGGAGATCCCATTTAAAACTAAAGTTTTTCACACTAGAACTTCTTTTTCGACCGATCATTCATACTGCAGCTATATGCTATAGTCATCCGATTTTGATAAAACTTTGTAGAAATGTGTTGAAGTTTATAAAATAAGAATATAAAAAGGACGTTTTCATTAAAAACAAAAAAGTTTTCCTCACTCGAACTAGTTTTTCGACCGATCGTTCTTATCGGACCTATATGCTATAGTCTTCCGATTTCGACCAAACTTTGTAGAATTGTGTAAAAGTATTATATAAGTGTATGCCATTAATTAATATGCCATTTTCATTAAAAATAAAAAAGTTTTTCTCACTATAACTAGTTTTTTATATGGTCGGAGATGCTTCCTTCAATGCGTTACAAACATCCGCACAATGTTATAATGCCCTCTGCAAATTATTCCTCAGTGGATAAGACTTCATGTTAATTTCCTTAAACTTTTTATGTGACCATTAATTATACCCTTGCAGAGGGTATTATAAAATTGTGCGGATGTTTGTAACGCATTGAAGGAAGCACCTCCGACCACATAAAGTATATATATTCTTGATCAGCATGACGAGCTGAGTTCATTTGCCCCGTCGGTCTGTTTCTATGTCTATCTCCTCCGTCTAAAGCTAACTCCACCAAACTTTCACGAAGTCTTTGGTACAAATACGCTGCAAATTTGTCCGAACCGACCGGATCGGATGACCATTGCTTATAGCTGTCATAGTAACGATCGGTCGAAAAACTAGTCTTAGTGAGAAAAAATTTTTTGTTTTTAATGGAAACGCCTCCAAAGTTCGTATTTCTTAGTTTACTATTCTTTTTCCATGATTTCACCAATTTTGGTTGAAATCGGATGACTATAGCATATAGTATAGTTGTCATAGATTCTTTGTTTTAAGAAAACGTCTTTTCATTGGTCAATTTTATATACATATGCAAATCACAAAGTTTGGTCGAAATCGGATGACATTATATAGCTCCCATAGGAACGATCGGTCGAAAAACTAGTTCTAGTGAGAAAAACTTTTTTGATTTTGATGAAAACGTCCTTATTATTGGTCTATATTTTATATACTTTGGACACAATTCTGCAAAGTTTGGTAGAAAATCGGATGACTATAGCATATAGTATATGAATGGTCGGTCGAAAAAGAAGTTCTAGTGAGAAAATCTTATTTGTTTTATTTGGGATCGCCTCCAAATTTCGTAATTAACAGATCTTTCTGCTTTTCCATGATTGCACCAAGTTTGGTCGAAAACGAGCATCTATATAGTATTGCTCCCATAGATTAAACCTTTTGCATTTGGGTTCCGTTTGTATTCGATTTGTTGTTTGTTTTGCCGCGGCCTCGTGAATAATTTCCTGCAAATTGGACAAAGAAAACAGCTGACCAACAAAGCTTCGGGCGAAGATAGAATCCCATATGAGCACTATATGCATGCACCAAAACAGTTTCTAGAAGCGCTAAAACAAGTCTAAAATAAAATGGTCAATGCAGAAGAAGTAGAGAAGTGTTGCTCCACGAACATAGTTTTCCCTATATACAGGCACGAAGAAAGGGGATTTCGGGCCCGGGGGTTTTTTTCTTCATTTTGTACATAGTTTATTTGCTTGCTCGTCGCTGCGCCGCCGTCAGTTAAGCTATTTTTTAATCGATAAGAGTATCAGTTTTTCTTTTTCTTTAACTCTTATGCATCTTTCGCGGTTAAAAATAAAGTCTCTCCTGACATTTCCGATCTTGGTGGTGAACTTTTCAAATTTAAAGCTTACAAACACAATTTGATAAAGATCGGCCAACAAACAACATTTTCCACCAATTCTCCAACCATTCCTCAAAGTTGCATTGCATCCGGATGAACGCTATAACTTTTCAAATTTCGCAGATTGTGCACCATTTTCCGCCCATTTCTTCTGCTTAAAAACCTTCCGGGCAAGCGTCTAGCCAATCCCCAAAGTTTCACCGAGATTAAGAATTTTGCAAATATTGCGGTTTTTGGACCATTTTCCACCTCCATGGCCACCTCCATGGCCACCTCCATGGCCACCTCCATGGTCACCTCCATGGACACCTCCATGGCCACCTCCACGGCCACCTCCATGGTTACCTCCATGGCCACCTCAATGGCCACTTTCAGGTCCACGTCCACTTCCACGTCCAGGTCCAGTGCCATCTCCAGGTCGAGGTCCAGGTCCCGCACACAGCCAGTGCAATGAAAAACGGCAGCCCGAGTTACTGTTATTTCGTTATTTCTTATACTATCCTTACAAACCAAGTTTAAAGCCAATCGTAAGGTCAAATTTTCCAACTTCAGAATTACAAATAATATCACTTACTATCCTTACAAACCGAATTTCAAGCCAATCGGATGAAAAAAAAAATTTTTGCATATCGAATTTCCCGCGAATTTTCCTCTCGCGCAGATTTTTCGAAGTCGGGAAAATACGTGTCCAATTATTTATCATACTTTGCTTACAAACCGAAGTTTAAGTCAATCGGATGACCAACAAAATTCTCACCATACAGACTTTTCCGACACTTTTCCGGGGAATTTTCCAATTTCCCATCATCGAAAAAATCACATTTCAATTCATTTCAAATACTATCCTTACAAACAGAATTTCAAATCAATCCGATGAATAATAGATTTTGGCATATCGAATTTCCGGTTGTTTTCCTTGCGGGCAGACTTTCCGAAATCGGGAAAAAACGTGTCCAATTATTTTGCATACTATGCTTACAAACCGAATTTCAAGTCAATCGGATGAAAATGAAATTTTCCCCAAACAAACTTTTCCGACGCTTATCCGGGAATTTCCCGACCCTACGGTCAAATTTTCCAGCATCGGAAAATCACATTTCAATTTTATTCACTTACTGTCCTTACAAACCGAATTTCAAGTCAATCGGATGAAAAATTAAATTTTCCCCAAACAAACTTTTCCGACGCTTATCCGGGAATTTCACGACCCTACGGTCGAATTTTCCAGCATCGAAAAATCACATTTCAATTTCTTTCACTTACTTTCCTTACAAACCGAATTTCAAGTCAATCGGATGAAAAATAGATTTGTGCATATCGAATTTTCCGAGAATTTTCCTTGTGGGCGGATTTTCCGAAATCGGGAAAACACATGTCCAATTATTTTGCATACTATGCTTACAAACCGAATTTCAAGTCAATCGGATGACAAATGAAATTTTCCCCATACAAACTTTTCCGAAGCTTTTCCTGGAATTTTCCGCCCCTACGGTCAAATTTTCCAGCATCGGAAAATCACATTTCAATTTTATTCACTTACTGTCCTTACAAACCGAATTTCAAGTCAATTGGATGAAAAATAGATTTTTGCATATCGAATTTTCCGAGAATTTTCCTTGTGGGCGGATTTTCCGAAATCGGGAAAACACGTGTCCAATTATTTTGCATACTATGCTTACAAACCGAATTTCAAGTCAATCGGATGAAAAATAAAATTTTCCCCATACAAACTTTCCCGTTACGCTTTTTCCAGGTGATTTTCCAAAACCCCGTCTTAGCACGCACTTTCACCACATAAGGAAAACCCTGCTCAAATTTTAGCCCCCCTATTTCTCTACGATTTAGGTTGGGCGACGGCCACAAGTCAGTCAGGTTGAACAGTTTTATATATATAGATAAAGTATGAAGAGAAACTATATAAATTATTGGGGGTTTGACAGTTTTTGGGGCTTAAAGGGGGAGGGGGAGAAATTTTCCAAATCTGAAACAAACTCGATTATACTAATTTTTTTTTTATACCCATTAACACACACGCCCATATATAAAAAAACCCCCCCAGTATTATGTATAAAAGTGACTAAAGTAGTGTTGGAAAATGTTGGGTTAAAAAGGGGAAGTACTGACTATTAAAAGCTTGCACAGTTTTTTTTGTTCGATTTTAATAGAGAACTCTTGTTATTGATTTGCAAACATGGACAAAATTGGTCATCGTTATGTGATACAATACTTTCATATAAAAGGTCTAGTCCAACCAATATTAAAAAGGAGCTGGATTCTACCTAACGTAATTCTGCTCCCTCGTTTACAACAATAAAATATTGGGTGGCTGAGTTTAAGCGAGGTCGTTTGAGCTGCGAAGATGAACATCGTAATGGGCGTCCAAATGAGGTGACCACTTCAGAAATGGTGGCCAAAATTAAAAAATGTGTATTGAGTGACCGGCGATTGAAAGTTCGTGAGCTAGCTGAATGTGTAGGCATTTCAAAAAGTGCTATACATTGCATATTGACCGAAAAATTGGACATGAAAAAGTTATGCGCAAGATGGGTGCTGCGTTTGCTGACGGTTCACACCTCTGCCGTTGCAATGGCTAAAATTAATGAATTAAAATTTGAATTGCTACCTCACGCCCCTTATTCGCCAGACTTAGCTCCCTCTGATTATTTCTTATATCCAAACTTGAAAAAATGGCTCGGAGGAAAAAGATTTGGCAACAATGAAGAGGTGGAGTCCGAGGTTAATGCCTATTTAGAAGAGCTTCACAGTTCTTATTATAAAAAGGTATCGAAGCTATTGAACATCGCTGGGAAAAGTGTATCGACCTAAAAGGATCCTATGTTGAAAAAAAAAAAAAAATATATAAATTTTTGTATTTCAGTAGTTAGGTCGGCTATTTCTGGTACCGCCCTCGTATATACTTTATAGGGTCGCAAATGCTTCCCTCTACCTGTTACATACTTTTGCACAACTTCATGTTCCCCTTTTTCCCATTTTTAATGGGAACAGGGTATAAAAATATCTTCTGGGTAAGAAGTCTGGACTAATTGTGCAACCCGCTCGAAATGGACTGGAGAGACGCCCTTAAATCAGCACGGGAATGGAATTCTTTCCGTATATCCATCCATGATGCACTTAAAGCAATGGCGTAACCTGATTATACAAACACCTGGACAACTCAGGGGCCAATAAGTTTCAATCTCTGCCTATCGCCACAGTTTCGAGGGTACTTAAGGCCCGGTTCGATATGATAAAACTGGGGTCTAACACTTACAAACGACAAGAACATGTTGTCTGCCCCCTATGCAACACTGGATGATCTTGAGCATTTATTAGGAAGATGACCAATTTAAAAAGAGCATAGAATAATAGGTAGCCTGGATGACAGAGAGGATAAATACTGGGCAGACCTGGTAAACTTTATAAAAGCAGCTTTAAAATATCGAACCTCAATTTTAGAAGTGTTAAATTAGTTTTTTAAATGCGTGCAAATGCTCTAACTTGCCAAATACTGATGGACGATTTGGTATCTGGGGAAGACCCGGGCAGCCAGGTATAGTAATCGGTGTGAGGTGAGGAGCCATGCGCACGGCCAACAGACGGACTTCCAAGTTCCAGGAATTCGTATATCCAATTTGTAAATAAAGTGGAGAAGGGAAGTAAGTTCCAACTTTGAACAAATGAGAACCAATGTAGCACCAAATCAATCAGACCTTCATCATATTGGGAAATGCTGTGGATATATAATTAATTAGCTTGAGAGAGCTTTGAAGTTAATAGAAAGAAAATACTAACTAGTCCAAAAGGTTTCTTGAAGACATTTCCAAATACTCAGTAGTAGTAGTAGTACCCAGCCAGCCATATGCGGAGCGCTCCGAAGTAAAAGTGAAGAGGGACTCCCAAAGCAACTCCTCGAACTCCGCAGCGCTCTGAAGCAGGAGTGAAGAGGTACTCCAAAAGCAGCACCTCCGAAGCAACCGTGAAAATAGAGTCTGAATGATAATTTTGGGACGCCCAAATCACTTATTTGTGGAGTCCTTTAGTCACACTTTTTTCAGCGCACCGTACAGAGAGTCCTAATGGAGCACCTTGTGGACTCCACTGGTTGGCTGGGTAGATCGTCAGTAGTAGTAGTAGTAGGGAGTCAGTAGTCCTGTAGAGAAAGCTCCTGAAAACATTTCTTAAACTCATTTAGAATACAAAGAGGTTAGCGAGACACTTGAAGCCGTGTCAAAAGAAGATGGTACAAGGAAGAATAAGGAATGTAACAGATGATATACTTTCTAAATAGTTATATCAGTCAGTTGAAACATTCATTTTCCAGCTACATTTTACATCAAAACACCTTTAAATTCAGTAAATCTATCTACGGTAGTTTTAAAAAAAATTTTTATTTCATTTGAAATTGGATCGCCAAGTTCAAAACCTCTTGTTGGGCCTGAAAGAAGAGCTTTTATGAACTTTATGAAAATGTACCAAAAGAAACATCCCGATTGTAAAGAAATCCAGTTGATACATTGTGCGGCGAAGGCTTGGGGAAAGATGACGCCTGTACAGAAATCTTATTTTGCCGAGCCCGAAATGTGTTTTAAGCCCAAGAAGAAGGTCGCTGTCAAGAGTCGAAGAGTAGTTAGACGCTTAAAGAAACCAAAGCTAAGGCTTATAAGCCTAAGTTAAAAACTAAGCCAAAGCTACGCTCTATACGGAAGAAGCAATAAAGGTTTACGGCTTGGAATATACTTATATGGAAAGGACTGGAAAGATTGTACAAAGCAAATCGAAAGCCATTAACCTTTTCTGTATTGTTAAAGTAAACAATAACTTGGTTTTTATTAGCATTGTTTTTGCATCCAGTACAGACCCGGTTTGCATAAAACCAGCCCATCTCCCGCCAAGAAAACAAGAAATGCAAGGACTAAGCAAGGAAATGCAAGGCATAAGCAAGGAAAAAGAGCAATATAAAAGCAAATAAGGAACTTTCGGAACAGAGGTACTATTTATTATATAATAAAAAATAAATTATAAACTAATAACGACACCGACTCGTTGGGGGAATTTTATTTGCCTGTTCGGCCAGCTATGCCCCAACTCACTGCCAGTTGTAGCCAGAGACGTTCAACGACGTTGATAGAAATAGGGGAAAGTTAACTTCGGCTCGGCCGAAGTTTTGTATACCCTTGCAGCTTCCATTGAAAACAAAAAAGTTCTTCTAACAAAGACTACTTTTTGGACCCTACTTTTCTATGGGATCTATACTATAAAGATGTCTGATTTCGACCAAACTTGGTGAAATCATGGAAAAGCATAATACACTGTTAATTACGAAATTTGGAGGCGATGACATTTAAAACAAAAAAGGTTTTCTCACTAGAAGTTCTTTTTCGACCGATCATTCAGACTGAAGCTATATGCTATAGTCATCCGATTTTGATAAAACTTTGTAGAAATATGTTAAAGTATATAAGAATATGTCAATAGAAAGGACGTTTTCATTAAAAAAGAAAAACGCTTTTTTTCACTAAAACTAGTTTTTCGATCGATCGTTCCTATGGCAGCTATATGCTATAGTCATCCGACTTCGACCAAACTTAGTGAAACCATGGGAAAGGATAGTAAACTAAGAAATACGTACTTTGGAGGCGTTTCCATTAAAAACAAAAAAGTTTTTCTCACTAAGAGAAATCGTCTATCGAAACAGGCGCGAAAAATTTGCTCTAAGTAAATAATAATTAAATAAATATATACAAAACAAATAAACACTCACAAAAACAGTGCAGCGGCTTGTGTAATTGAAAACACTAAAATTTGCCACAAATCAAACAATAAACACCCCGGTGAAAGTGTTAAAACAAACAAGCAAACTCTCATAGTCACAGAACCCCAACAATACCAACAAATAGAAAGCACACAACACAGACACAAAATACAAACGCCACTCACAATTAAAGTGCCCAATATGGCTCCTCCAACCAAACGTCAGCGCGAAAACACTGGAAATGCTGCCAGTGGACGCACATCCGATGCTCCTTCTCCTCAGCTTCTTGAGCTGATAAATCTCCGGTTCGCTGAACAAGCGGATCTGATCACTGCTCATATCCAAGCAGCTGAGGAACGCATCTTGGATGGCATAAGCGACCGGATGAATGCCATGCAAGCGGAGATTCAGGGCTTGGGCCAACGAGTGCAGCAGCTGGAGAATGAGGCGGGCCAAGTCAGCGCACTGAAGGAGCAAGTGCAGCGGTTAGAGGCGAAGCTCGACGCCAAGCTTGTTGTGCAAGCCAATTTGAGCATTGCTGCGGACCTCCGCATACATGGTGTTCCATACCAGGAGGGCGAAAACCTAAAATCCATTTTCAACTCCCTCTGTTTCTCGCTCCACATCGCACCAGCACCAGCCATCAAAGACGTTTTCCGCATCAGGCCGAGAAACCCGTCGAGAACTGTGGTGGACCCAGTGATCATCGTCAAACTGGAGCACGTGCGAGATAAAGTTTTCTTGCTCAGGCAAATCGGAGCCTATAAACGCGAGGCAGAATGATACTAATGTTGCTCTCTTTATGAAAACGGATAACCTTAAGTATATTTCTCTTAAAAATTTCTGTCTGTCCAAACGTAGCTTTAAATCATTGGTGTGTGTGATACTGAATTTGTCTTATGTGTTAGGTGCGTATCTAATTTTAGGTTTTAGTTATTACTTTAAATGCAAAATAATCTAATTAATTCACAGGCGAACAGTCATGCTCTGATTAGGATACTATGCAAACAACAGCAAGGCTTAAAAGTATGTCATATTAATGCTCAAAGTTTGACGAAGAAAATAGACGAATTTAGAGACTTATTTGTTAGTTCCGATGTAGATGTAATATGTGTGTCTGAAACTTGGTTCGTCTCTGATATGTGCGATGTCTTAGTTTCATGTGACGGGTATTCTTTGTTTCGTTCTGATCGTCAGGGCCATGCGGGGGGTGTTGCAATATTTGTAAAAAGCAATCTCAAAACTAAATTCATATGCAAGCAGGACGATGGAAATGCAATAGAATACATTTTTCTAGAGATTTGTGGCACCAAGAACGAAGCTAAAGTCTTAATAGGTTGTATATATCGCCCAAATCGAAATATTTAATATTCTGATTTAATAACGCTTATTTCTAGTCTGTCTGTGCAATATAATGATATTATAGTTGCCGGAGACTTAAATAGTG
This sequence comes from Lordiphosa collinella, assembly GCA_018904265.1. NCBI lineage: Eukaryota > Metazoa > Arthropoda > Insecta > Diptera > Drosophilidae > Lordiphosa > Lordiphosa collinella. The sequence continues at coordinate 28,568 of JAEIFV010000863.1, read as the reverse complement.
ACGTCCTAAAAGAAAATCACTTGAAAAGAAGCATGGAAGCTCTTGACTTGCATCTTGTAAATTTTAGTACACCGACCCACTACTCAGGAAATTGCAATACTCTCTTAGATGTGTTTTTTGTGAACCAAGCAAATAGTGTTCTTTTATTTAGTCAAATTTCTGTACCAGCCTTTTCAAAACATGACCTTATATTTCTTACCTATAATATTTGTCTTGACTTAACTGACTACCCTATTCATTACAGAGACTTCAAAAACATTGACTATGACCAATTAAATACCGAACAACATAAATGTGACTGGGACAGTTTATTTACTCTACCCACTGTGGACGCGCAAGTTGAGCACCTTCAGCTCAACATCACCCACCTATATAACACTTTTGTACCTTTAAAAAGCAAACTTATTAAGCCAAGGGGTAACCCGTGGTTCAGTGCTGAAATCAAACGAGCCATTGAATCACGTGATCAGGCATACAAAAAATGGAAGAGGTATAAGACTGACTATCTTTATGCTTACTTTAAGAGATTAAGAACGAACGTTAACAAAATGATCTTTAGAGCTAAGAGCGAATATTTGTGCAATAAATTTAACAGTGCAATAACGACTAGTCAGTCATGGAAGGATATAAATGGGTTGGGAATTGGAAAACAACGATCATTAAACAAATGTGATACGGACGTAAATGAATTAAATAATCGGTTTGTTCATAGTCAAGTTCCCGAAGTTACGTGCAATCCGTATTTAAACTGTGTACCTGATAGTCTCTGTGATAGTAGCTTTAGTTTTGCGTGTGTAAGTCAATGTGATGTCCTTGAAGCTATACTTAAGATAAAATCTAATGCAACAGGACTTGACGACATCAACCCTAAGTTTTTAAAAATTATCCTGCCCATAATTCTTAGATATATTACACATGTAATGAACACTGCCCTTACTACCTCCACATTTCCTGAAGTGTGGAAAGTAGCAAAAATTATTCCAGTTCCTAAACAGAAAAATGAATACAGGCCGATCTCCATCTTGCCATACCTATCAAAAGTTTTCGAATCTCTTGTCGCTAGCCAAATAAACAATTACCTGACGTCACACAACATCTTAAATCAAAATCAATCAGGCTTCAGAAAGAATCGTAGCTGCACCACTGCACTACTGAAAGTATCGGAAGACATTCGAAATAAGCTAGACGATGGGCAAGTTACATACCTGACGCTGCTTGATTACAGCAAAGCATTTGACACAGTCAATCACGATATTCTGTGTACTAAATTGAGCAAAATGTTTAGCTTTTCAAGAACTGCATCTAAATTGATGAGATCATATTTGACTAACAGGCGTCAGGCTGTCGTATCCTCCCTCAGTGTATCGTCTTTCTTATCTATTACACGTGGTGTCCCTCAAGGTTCAATTTTAGGTCCAATATTGTTCTCAATGTACGTAAATGATCTTCCAAGTACCCTGTCAAAATGTAATGTACATATGTATGCTGATGATGTCCAATTGTATATTAGTCGCCCGTTATGTAAAATTAGTGAATGTGTAGATGTAACAAACTCTGAGCTAAAAACAATTGCAGAATGGGCCAGTAAAAATGGGCTCGGACTAAATCCCTTAAAGTCAAAATGCCTTGTAATATACAAGAAAGCAATTGATATCAGGACTCTTGATAGCTTATATATTGATGATAAAGAGATAGAGTATGTTGAAAAGGCAAATAATTTAGGGATTATATTTAACCAGAAGTTGACGTGGACTGACCATATAAACAAGGCAGTTGGTAAGACATACGGCCTTCTGCGACAACTATACTTGACCCAAAACTTTGTACCTGAAAACCTCAGACTTCTTATTGCTAAAACATATTTGACACCGTCCCTATTCTATGGAGTCGAGCTATTTGGGCAGAGTGATGCCGAAAGTACACAAAGACTGAAGGTAGTATTTAATGACATTGCTAGGTATGTTTTTAAAAAAAGACGAACTGACAGCATCTCTAACTATTCCTATAAAATTTACAATCTTACCCTTAATGATTTTACAAGCTTAAGAGCATTAATATTACTACACAAAATTATAAACACTAAGGAACCAGCGTATATCTACGAAAAATTAAATCTCTCGGCTTCCAAAAGGACCAATAATGTTGTTTGCCAAAAATATAAGCTATCCGCGTCAGAAAAGCACTTCTTTATATATGCTGTTCGCCTGTGGAATAACTTGCCACATGAACTAAAATCAATTAGTAGCGCACCCTTATTTCGAGCTAAACTCAACACACACTATAGTACAGGATAAATATAAATACAATATAGAAAAAAAAAAAAAAAATTAAACTATACTAGGTTAAGATTACACCAAAATCCAATCTAATTTACTGTATTCTTAATTAATAATATCAAATGCTATATTTTCTTAATGTTAATTTAACTCTTTATGTTTCCATTGCTGGATCTACATTTGTGACTAGTGTTATAAACTTAAAGTTCTTGTACTTGTAACACTAGGATTTTTAAATAAATAAATAAATAAGACTAGTTTTTCGACCGATCGTTCCTATGACAGCTAATTGCTATAGTCATCCGATCCGGCCGGCTCCGACAAATGTGCAGCGTATTTGTACCAAAAGACTTCGTGCAAAGTTTGGTGAGGATAGCTTTAAAACTGACGGAGGAGATAGCATAGAAACAGACAGACGGACGGACGGACAGACGGACAAAGCTAAATCAACTCAGCTCGTCGTGCAGATCAAGAATATATATACTTTATGTGGTCGAAGATGCTTCCTTCTATGCGTTACAAACATCCGCACAATTTTATAATACCCTCTGCATGGCTAATCACACTGATCACATCTAACATCCTAACATTTTTAAGCTTTTGTTTTGCCAAATTATTAAGTGGGGTAGTGTCTAATAGAACATGCTACAAAAATGACAAATTTCGGCCAGGAAAATAGTGATGACTCGCGATGTTGGTTGTTAGATGTGCTCAGTGTGCATGGCCGATAAAGCTCGTTCCCGATAAATCAATAACGCTGCACAACACTACCTGAGTCCAGTTAGCTGTTGCACATCACTAAGCAAAAACCACGAGGTGCGGCTAATTGCATTAAAAATACGTTGTTCTTCGCACACACATAGATCCATTTCCTGACCCACGCCTTGTTTTATTTTCGTTTATCAAATTTAAGTTTATCAATGTTCACCCCAAACAAACTCTTGAACATTGTCGTTCGGCCCATTCCCGAGGTGGACAAGGGCACTTTGTGGACTCGCAGCGAATGCGTTACACAGTTGCGCCGCGACCCAACCGTTTTCCGCTCTCCCTAAAGCACCAAGAGCCTTGGTCAAAGAGTTCCCCTTTTCTGAAGCCAGCCGAGGGGCACTTTGAAATCAACGCCGATGTGGTGTGCTCGCGAGAAGTGCTGCAGCTAATGATGTGCGCTCCATATGAGATGAGGGACAATTGGAGCATTGCCGTAACCAGGTACCGCTAAAGAAACTGCGCCAGAAGCGTCTTTCGGGTATGGCACAGGAATGATCGAACCTCTCAAAACCCCTTACAATTTGTATGCTTGCAGATGACTACGGACAACCGCCGAGTCCCAGTGTGCTGGCAGAGGAACCTGGCCAGCACTTCGGTGTGTTCATGACGGAGATAAACGGCCTGAAAGTGTTATTCGATGCACCAGTTCTGGCCGCCAATAAGTTGAGCATAAAATGTCATGCGACAAGAACCAAATTCTAACTTCAATTTCTTCTCCCCCCTCAGCGCGACAGCTCCTTAGCACTGTGCCGAGCTACAAGTGCGAAAAGACAAAATGAATCGCTCGGAATTATCTGAATTTAATCGCAACGTAGCCCTCAAATGGTGGGCCAAATGTTTTCTTACTGGCATTGATGGTGTGTACATTGCCAACCGAGATGACGATGCCATGGTGCATAGCATTCATCGGACATTAGTGCAAGATCTGTGGAAGGAGTGTGTAAGTCATCCATTTATAGTTTTGTAAATCCCCCACATTCTACTTGTATTGCTTGCGCAGGAAAACGAATGGCAATCTTTAGTCTGTGCCAACTTCATGGTGCGCCTATTGGATGCCGTCAAGACTCTAATGACAGAGGCTCAGGTGAACAGCCAGAGCACTGTTTCCCTTTTCATTATAAAATAATGTGTCGTTGTTGAATTTAGTTTTGTCAGTGGCTAAATTTTTACTGTTTAGCATTAATACAAACGATCACAATAGTAAAACTTGAATCTTAAGCTGACTGGTTATAAATGAGAGGCGATAAGAGTGTCAAATTGTCAGCATCATTTTCAGAACTGTGACGTTTCCGTATAAAAATGTCTTTGAAACGCAAATGAACCACCAAAGGAACTGAAGTATAATAATTGTCGAAATAGGTAATATGGAGCATGAAAGTTGAATTTGAATATGGTATACACCTACCTTCATGCAAAAAATTGTGGCTCTATCTCTTATAGTCTCTGAGATCGACGCGTTCATGGACAGACGGACGGACGGACATGACTAAATCGATTCGACTGTTAATGCTGATCAAGAATATATATACTTTATAGGGTCGCAAATGATTCCTTCTACCTGTTACATACTTTTGCAAAACTTCATGATCCCCCTCTTCCCATTTTTAATGGGAACAGGGTATAAAAACACGATTTTTGAGTTAATGATGCAGAAATATTCCCTACGTCGCGTTCTTTATTTTTAATAAGAAACCATAACAAACTAGTTTGTGTCTTTCCACATTACAAAATAGCTAAATTGGCAACACTGACGAACGGAAGCGCGTTGCCCTTAGCATGAGTGTTGGTAAACGTTAAAGGTTATACTTCTTCCTCTTTCGTTTCGTCGTTCGTGAAAGTGCAGCTCGCTCAATTTGTTTAATTGTTTAATCATATTGCAGACACACAAGTTAAATAAATATTGTTGCTAAAATGTATGTTAATGTATAATTCAATCACAAATTTATCAAATGAGGCATCAAAAACCCCGCGAGTGATGAAATAGTTTTGCGGCTGCTGCAGAACCGTTAGGTCGGCCATTTTGATTTAATTTTTTTTTTCATTCTCAGAATTGACGTGGTGCTTTTGACAAGTTTCTGGCAAATTCGATAAAAACCAAAAGTATTAGCAATGCCCAACGAAGTTGAGAAAAAGTTGTGTGTGGTTTGTGGAAGTTCGTCTGGCTTGATGTGCCAACGGTGCGGCGAATCATATTGCAGTAATGATTGCCAGCGTAAGGATTGGCAGCGCCATAAGTACATCTGCAGGGCCATGCCGTAAGTGACTGGCAGTGTATACTTACATTCATTAGTAGGAAAACATTTAACCGACTTGCATATTTTATTGTAGGCCTTTGGTTGCATACAGGCCCCCGGCGTCTGACCAGACCTTGAAGCCTATCCAGCCCCCGGCTGAGAAGCGCATCCAGGCCCAAGCTTCTAGTGCGGCCACCAAGATGGAGCAACTGTCCTCAAAGTGGCGTGAACAATTACTCCCCCCTGAAGGAGGAGACTTCAATGAGTGCCGCGTCACTTTCATGGAGAAAAATGGTGTCATCTGGGTGGTGAGCGTGGTCCATTCGGAGAGTCTGGAGTTGTTTACGGATAAGATGATTGCCGCCATGCAGAATCATAAGCCTTGCGAAATGGATGGTATCACCGTGGGCTCATTGGTGGCCGTAATGGTGAATGGAAGATTCTTCCGCGCTCAGGTACTCGCCTTGAATCTTAAATCGCAGCAGGCTCAAGTGCGTCTAATTGACTTTGGCGGTGAGCCCAGTATTCCAGTCGGAAACATCTACCTGCCCTTGCCTCTCATGGCCGAGACCAGAGCTTATGCTTTTCGCGTCAAATTGCCCAGCAATACGGGCGTTCAAGCTAATGAGATTCTGTCCTTGCGCCTGCTGGGAACCAAAACACGCACTGGCAACTATCAGGTTCAGCTCAAGCCCAATATGATCTGCCCACCAAGCTTACCCGTAGATCTGGGTTTGCAGGCCGATCTGGGTTTGCAGTATTGGCGTGATTCCATCAAGAACGGCGACATGGTATACATCACTTGTGTGCATGGCTATGGCGAAGTGTCCATCTCTTCTGTGGAAACCAAACATTATGCCGAGATTTTCGAGCACTTGGGCGACAAGTGCATTCCCTTTGCCGACACCAACCAAATACCAATTGGCTGCTTAGTTCTGGTTGTGTGCCCCACCCTGGGTCCATTCCGTGGCGAGCTCACTGGTGCCAAGAATGGTCAGTACTTGGTTCGAAACATCGATACAGGCTCTGAACACCAGGTGGCTCCAAAGCTCCTGCGCATGTCTTGTCGCTTTATCAAAAACCTGCCCGTCAGTCTCGCACGCATTAAACTGAAGACCATCTGTGACATTCCTTTGGTTGCTGTTGCTGCCAAGAATAATGCTGTTATTAATCTGCTTAAAGTACTAAGCGATCTGAAAGAGACATTCATCATTGAATATGTGGACTCCAGCTGCATCGTTGCTGATCTGGTGTTGGGCGATCAGAATTCATTCGTGACAAAACATATGCAGCTAACCTTTATATCCGATCCCGGAATGAAAAAGCCATCGCCAACCACTGTCACGCCGTCGGCAAAGTCCTCAGCCATTCGACAGGCAGAATCTCTACCACCTCTGCCGCCGAACTCCCCCACCGAGCTAAAACAAACTGCTGACGACGAGGTGAAGGCCATTGCGCGCTTTTATTTCAAGGATGTGGAAGTTAAGTTGATGCCTACTGGCGACATGGTCACCTTAATGATACTAAATACATCCGGATTGAGCGAAACTGGATGTCTCACAGCCTGTTTCTTTCCAAACGATAAGGTGGCCGAGTCTTTTCAGGAGTTGCTTGACCGGGTTGAGTTCAACGGCCAGTGTGAACATAATGCTGTGCCTGGATATATGCCAGAGTAAGTATAATTAAAAACCAATTAACACAATAGTAGACTCACATTCAATGTATTCGCAGAGTTGGAGAAATTTGTCTGGCCTTGTTTATGGAAGATCAGAGCTGGTACCGTGGCGTCTGTAAGCAGATTATTGGCCAAAAGGCCCTAATTTTTTATTGTGACTTTGGGAACTCGGAAATGGTTGACATGGCCCATCTCAAGCCAATAGCAAAAGACTTGCTGCAACCTATATATGCCAATAGATGCTTTATAGTTGGTAAGTCATCTGCCTGCCTTACACTAAAAAATAGTTATCTAATTGTGTTTTTTCTGTGTGCAGGCTTCGATAGATCGAAGGATTTCATTAAACTGGAAGAGTTTTTGGCTCGCAAACCTAAATTAATATGTCACGTACTGGAAAGCGCAGAGCCAAATTCGCGTAATATCATTATTCCCAATATGGACAAAGTATTGTCCAAAAATTAACTTGTGAACAACTAATCTAATCTAATTGACAATATTAACAACTTGAATGACATAATCTTTTTCGTTTGCTTATACCTACTTAAAATGTACACAAGGAAATGTGTATTTCGCTTATTATTTTCGTACTTTCAATAAAATCATATTAAAAGATCAGACAAATTTTTACCTTTCACTAATCCCCAAAATTAATAATTTATTATAAACTACCTCTTGATATTCTTCAATTAATTCTATATTCAATAATTTGTACTACTTCTATTATTTTTATAAATATAACTCATCCATTAGCTATTGGATTAATACTATTAATTCAAACAATTTTAATTTCTTTAATTTCAGGATTACTAACAAAAAGATTCTGATACTCTTATATTTTGTTTTTAATTCTTTTAGGGGTATATTAGTTTTATTTATCTATGTAACTTCTTGAGCTTCTAATGAAATATTTAATTTATCAATAAAATTAAGATTAATTTCTTTATTAATTTTTACATTCTTAATAATTTTATCTATTTTTATTGATAAAATATCTTTGACGTTTTTTTTTAACAAATAATGAAATAGAATCAATTTTTAATTTAAAATCTTATTTAATAAAAAATTCTTTGTCTTTAAATAAATTATATAATTTTCCAACCAATTTTATTACAATTTTATTGATAAACTATTTATTGGGCGTATTCAGCAGATAAATCCGATTTACGATTTCTGATTTACGATTTGCGATTGCTTATAATTCTCTGCTGAATGACAATGATTGCTAAGTTTAGGATATTTTCTGGCTTTAGTATATTTGGTCAAAAATACATTCACACCATAAAAAATGTAGGCTTTAGTATTAAATACATCTGACATTTGAAAATGGATACCTAGCACTGTAAGGCTCCTCTTGGACTTATATAAGGACAACAGGCAGAACTTTCGGAACATACGCCTTGAAGAATAACCGATTGACCTTGCTTTCTGTTGTAGTAATATACGGCGTTTCCTACAGGTTGCTTAATAGCTATATGGCACCCATCAATTGCCTCAATCGCTCCTGGGATTCCACGCGATTTTTGTTTAAATATTTGTGCAGTAAAAGCTTGCTGTGAGTCATTTGGCCAATTCACATATGTAGGCATTAGCCTTGATAGAGTCCCTGTTATGTTGTAAAATATTCGGTGGCCTGAACTTGTTGGAATGTCGAATTGATCGCCAACAGACGAGAAAGTTTCCTGCTTACTTAGCAGCCAAATTGCATACACTCTAACATACGCACAAACGCATGGCATGCGGCCGCGCGCAATAACTGACAATGCAAGACCCCCCTCTCTCCCACAAGCAAAATTGAATTTTCAATGGGAACAGGGTATAAAAATCTATTTTTCATCCGATTGACTTGAAATTCGCTTTGTAAGGATAGTAAGTGAATTAAATTAAAATGCGATTATCCAAAGTTGGTAAGTTCGACAGTAGGGTCGGAAAATTCCCAGAAAAGCGTCGGAAAAGTTTGTATGGGTAATTTTTTTTCATCTGACTTACTTGAAACTGGGTTGGTAAGGGAAGTGTACAAAATTATTCGACACGTGTTTTCCCGATTTCGGAAAATCTGCCCGCAAGGAAAATTCTCGGAAAATTTTATATGCAAAAATCTATTTTTCATCCCAAATTTAATTCATTAATTTTAGCCATTGCAACGGCAGAGGTGAACCGGCGCATTGTCATGATGGAACAGCAAACGCGACACCCATCTTGCGCATAACTGTTACATGTCCAATTTTTCGGTCAATATGCGATGTACAGCACTTTTTGAAAAGCCTACACATTCAGCTAACTCACGAACTTTCAATCGCCGGTCACTCAATACACATTTTTTAATTTTGGCCACCATTTCTGTAGTGGCCACCTCATTTGGACGCCCATTACGATGTTCATCTTCGCAGCTCAAACCACCTCGCTTAAACTTAGCCGCCCAATATTTATACTCTGTACCAAAGGTACATAGAGTATAATAAGTTTGAGCAAAAGCCATGTCCGTCTGTCCGTCTGTCTGTCCGTATGAACGCACAGATCTCAGAGATGGTAAGAGATAGAGGTTTGACATGTATGGGACTTATGCTTCTTATACTTGCAGGCTGATCAAGTTTATTTTTAATTTTTGCCACGCCCCCTCCCGCCCCCGCAAATTGGAAAAAACGTCATATCTCCCACCGTTTTATAGAATGGCAGAGATCGGATGAACGGTTGTCGAGTTATAATGAAAACAAACAATTATGGGCAGCACCGGTCGCAACGGTGATGGGCAGCACTTCACAAGTACAGAGTATGTTATAGTCGGGCTTGACCGACTTTCTTTCTTGTTTAGTGTTGTAAACGAGGGAGCAGAATTACGTTAGGTAGAATCCAGCTCCTTTTATACTCTGTACCAAAGGTACGTAGAGTATAATAAGTTTGTGCAAAAGTATGTAACAGCCAAAAAGAAGCATCTCCGACCCCATAAAGTATATATATTCTTGATCAGCATCAACAGCCGAGTCGATATAGCCATGTCCGTCTGTCCGCCTCTTCTTATGAACAATTAGATCTCAGAGAAGGTAAGAGATAGAGTTTTACATGTATGGGACATAAGTTTCTTATATCCCGCCCCGCAATTTATAAAACCCTCATGTTTACGTCAGTTTTATAGATAGAAAGTTCGTATATTTTATACATATTTAGTATTCGGTATTGTTTTACGATACGTCCAAGGAATAAAAAAGATAGGACGTTACTAATCGTAATCATTATTTATTTGACTACTTTTATTTAAGAAGGAAAAAAATCATTATATTACGATTGTTTTCAGATTCTCTTGATTACTAATTGATTACGATTATAAATAATCAAAAAATAATCGGGATTATTTCAGATTACCAAAAAATAATCAGAAATAATCAAAAATATTCTTTAAGTTTATTCATAATTATTTTTGATTATTTATATTATATATTATAATAAATTCTAAAACAATTGGTAAATGTCTAGGGCAGAACAAACTGTCCTAAAACTATTATATTAAAACTGTTTTATTAGCTAGTATATTAGTCTCCCCAATATCTAGCTTGTCAAGCATCTCTGTGGAGTAGGGGTGATAGATTCGGCGCTTGTGTAATGAGAAGTGGGCTCGAGTCCCCACTGGGGTGGAATGATGGAATATTTTTTTTTTTATTTATAAATTTGATAATGAGCTCTAAAATAATAAAGGCAACTTAAGTCCGCTTAACCAAAATTTAGTCTTTTGCTAAATAAGACAAAATCAGCTAGCGCTGATGGCGGCGAGGAATTGTTATGGTACTTTTATGCAGAACATGAGTAATTTTTCTATCCCATTTTATGTCAAGATTGGTGACAGCATGGACTTCAAATACATTGTTTTTAATGCTTCTCAGCAAGCATCTTTTGATTGTTGTTTGTTTTGAAGTCATTTAAAACAGAAATTTTTTGTTTAGCCGCTAGAATATGTCGCGACATTGCTGCAGTTGTTGGAAAATTAGCTTACAACCGATTAAAATAGTACCCAGAAATTTCAATTTTGGTGAAAAAGTTTGCAAACAAGCGATATTTGCTTATAAGTGATTTGCATACAAGCAATTAAATTCTCATATTAAATTCGAGCATAAGGCTCTCTAATGTGGAATTTTTGCATATAAGCGATAGTTGCACACAAGCGGTTCGTCATATAACCCATATTTACGGTATTGTTAAATCAATTCAAATTGGCTTCGTGTCATGCAGTATCGGATGTGTTTAATCACAATTCTTCACCAGTAGCTTTTAAAATTTGTGAAACAATAAATTGACATAAATATCAATATCACAATGTAATTATACATTTCGGGAATGGTCATTTTGGATTGATTAGCGATGTTACCTGAGAGCTATGCGGATGGTCTAATCCACATTCATATTCATGATAGTTGTATCGAAAAAGTAACAAAATAGCTCTAATGGAGTTAAAGTCAAGGGTCAAGTCCACAGCCATAGTGCAGCGTTTAGTGCATTTTCCAAACTAAAATCGTTGCCATCCTCGTCACTTGATTCGTTCGACAATTCATCGTCGGTATTGAAAAAAAATCGAACATGTCCAGAAGTTGTTCATCAGTCAAATCCGACAATTTGTAGCGATTTCGCGTTATTTGAGACAAATTTTTTCTTCAAACTCAATTTCTGTGTAGAAAAATTGTGCAGTAATCAATACTTGTCATGTAAAAGTGCGTTGTCGATGTGAAATATTCTCGACAAAAATAACTTATTAGTAAACTTGTGTTATACGAGTTTAAGATGGATTTAAGTTTAGTTGGTGTTGGGATAGAGTTCTTATTTTTAGATGAATTCTTACGGAGAGTCCGTTTGGTTCGGTTTGAAATATTTTTGGGAAATATTTGCGTTTTTGTTGTTGATTTGGTTTTAGATACAGTACTCTCATCAGTACTGATTGACATGTCGTCTTCGTTTCATATGCAATGACTTTTCGTTGGTTTCCTTCAATTGAAGAAATGACTGGGCTTATTGTCGATGCTGTGGACTGTACCAACGATATTGTTGGTGGTGATTGTGATGTCTGACCTTGGTTCGTTTTGTCCACCGACGAGTACAGTGAACCATCATGATGGTGTCTGGTTCTGTAAATTGACCAGGCAGTACGCTTGTCGATTTTTTCACTGTTTTGATAGCTTGGACTTCTTGGTATGATTTGAAGATGGGGCATTTTCGATCCTTGGCTTGATGGTTGTTGCATATTAGGTTCTTCTCACGGCAGTTGATGCAGCATGTTTCGCTTTCGCATGTTTCTCCTTCTTTGACGTTGATATGCTTAATTTGACTGCAGTTATTGCATGTTTCGACGCTCTTGCACAGCAGAGCAATGTGTCCCAAACGTAGGCACTTGTTGCAGCGCATTGGGAGTGGCAAGTAGGTGCGGACTTTGACCTTTTCGCACGGCGTAGGTGAGAATTATAAGTCCAGTTTCACTCAATGAACCGTTTTGCATTTTCATTATTTTTTTAATTTCATAAACATTTTGTTCTTTTAGATTTTCCAAGATTTCGGATTCTGGGATTTCGCGTAAGTCGTTTGAGTATATAACACCTTTAGTAAAATGCAATACTTTATGTTCTGAGACAGTTACGGGAATGTTCATTGGCATAACTGTAAGTTTCAATAGTTTATCCGTTTGGCTTTGATTCTTTGTTTTGATTGAAAGTTTACCATCACGTGTCTTCTTACATAAGAAAACTTTGTCTCCGCAGGTAGGTAGATAGTCAATTGTTTTTTGATTACGAGTGGTGAGAGGCTAGCTAGTGATCCGTCATCGGTTCTGGTTATAACCAAAAATTTCCCATCAGCACACAGTGGGCGAAATGGTCGATCTAGCGTCGTTTAATTCAATTTTCAAAGTGTTTGTTTGTGTTGAAATTGAGTCTCTATCGATTACTAATATCGCACTGAGTTTATCGACAGGTTCTATTTCGTTTGACATGCTGTAGTTAATCAGCTGTGAGCAGTCAAACACAACATATGTTTCCGCAGGTGCATCATTAGGCTCTTCCGCGCTTTTTATGTGCGTTGCCAAATTTGATCTTAAGTTGCCTTTGGTATAATTAGGTGGAAGAAAAGTGTTATTATTTATAGCTAGAGGTATGTTTAAACAAAAAAGTTTTTTGTTTGTGACCTCTGTATAAAAAAAATGTAGTTAAAGTAGAGTATACCACTAACCACTTGAAAACAGCGAACGTAAGACTTCCGTGAACCAGAACTTCCGAGATTCGTGCGAATTCGCTCTAGAATTTTTTTATTGAATTACTACGTTGTATTGTGCCTGATTGAATGTCCAATATGAATCCCGCCCACAGCCAACTTTACATGATATTCAATTTTTCAGGCACAGATGACGAAACGACCAATTTAGCGGAATTAAATTAATATCTTCCAAGCTAAATTAAATATTCCCAATTTTCTTTTTTAAAAGTAGGAAATAAAGATTTAAAAAAAATTAAAAAAATTTTTCAAAAAAAAAATGATTTACCGCAAATTTTCTAACTATCGAGGTTTTTGGACAATTTTCTGCAAATTTCTTCTACTTCTGCATTCCCCAAAGTTTGATTGCAATCGGATGAAAGGTATAATTTTGCGAATTTCGCGATTTTTGGACCTTCGAAACCTTCGCGGCCAAGCGTCTAACCATTGACCAAAATTTCATCGCAATCGGATGAACGGTATAGTTTTTGAATTATCGCGGTTTTTGGTTTCCCGCCCATTTCTTCAAATCAGAATCCCTTACGCGCAAGCGTCTAAAAATTCTCTAAAGTTTTATAACAAACGAACATTTTGCAAATTTCGCTGTTTCTTCTACTTGGAAACCTTCCCGGGTAAGCGTCGATCAATTTCCCAAAGTTTTAGAGAAAATTTAAATTTTGCAATTTTCGCGGTTTTTGGACCGTTTTCCGCAATTTTTTTTAACTTAAAAACCTTCCCGGGCAAGCGTTCAATCATTCCCAGATTTTCATTGCAATCGGATGAACGGTATAATTTTAAAAAATTTCGCGGTTTTTGGACCATTTCACAGACATGAGACATAGCCTATGACACTTTCCTGATCGACATGAACATACTGTGAAAAATTCGTCAAGATCGGTTCAGCGGTTTGGACGCCCATAAGGGACAAACATCAAACATACTTTCACTTTTATTAGATGTATAGATTTAAAATTTGTTTTGTTTTACAAAAATATTTCTATAGAGTTAGATTAATTTTGTTTTGTTTTGTAGTTTAATTAATTTGCAACTAAAAAAAAAACATTTTACACCAAAAAAGTTTTACCCTACGAGCAATTAAATAAACGCCGCTAGATGAGCCGTTTCGCCCACTGCAGTGGTTTCCTCCAGATGTCTTCAGGTTCTGGCATGTTGCCAAATGTGTTTCTAATAAGGGTTTCTTGAAACTGTTGCGAGTGGACAGTGTTTATGCAGAAGAGATAAGGAATTATATTTTAAGACGTGGGTTTGGTGCAGTTTTTGAGTGTCCGCTTTGAACTTGTTTGCTTAGCTTGGGTTTGTCAGAGAGACGCAACCGATCGCAACGGCAGCCGAAAGTGAACTGTGCGATTCAGTACTTATTGTTCCTAGAATAATTATACTAAAGAAAGTAACCAAGTCCGTTTACAGGCCTGTTCTGGTTTTCACTTCCGACAAAATTTGTCGAATTCGACTTTGCTTAAGTGATTGTTGTACAAAATTGACGGAGTAAATCGGCTTAAAAGCTTTCATATTGAGTCCGTCGTCTTAAAAGGAAGTACAAGTTAAGGTTTGATACACTCTATGTTTATGCTATGAAATTAATGATTTCTTTAATTGCAAAATCAAATTTTCTCCTGTTTATGCAGTTTTTAAGAATTCACAAAATTACCAGCTCACGTATGAGAATGCAAAAGATCTGGAGACACCAGCGCAGCGTTAAGTTGACTGCGCCTCGGCATTTCATGAATTGACGGAAAATTCATAGTCAACATTCGTGAGTAGTCGAGTTTATGAAATGGTGTTTATGCACGCACTTTACGACCCATTTCATGAAATGATTCTGCAAAATATGCGTAGCATAAACGAATTATCTTAATAGTTCGCTAGAAAATGCTACAAGTACCAATTTCGAATTCGCTTAAGTAAAACCCGGAACATGCCAGTTAGTCTTATCAATTTTTAACTTTATAAAACGAGCTTCGGATGTTCCAAAAAGGGGTTTAATTAGCTTCTCTAGCACATTTGGG
This sequence comes from Lordiphosa collinella, assembly GCA_018904265.1. NCBI lineage: Eukaryota > Metazoa > Arthropoda > Insecta > Diptera > Drosophilidae > Lordiphosa > Lordiphosa collinella. The sequence continues at coordinate 13,369 of JAEIFV010000863.1, read as the reverse complement.
TTTTTTTTTTTTTTTTTTAAGATTGTTTATTTATGCCAATTAAATATAGTTTTTGTACTTCAATAAACCTTAGTCTATATATTTACATTGTTTTACTCTATCAGTCCCTAACGGGCTCTCTAGAATTCAATTAAGTCTAAATAGATCCTTTTCCGATTTATGTACATTTTTACAGCTTAAAGAGATGTGTTAAGATTTTGTTTTTGTGTAATGAAAAATTGCAAACAAAACATTACTAGTAGTTAATTAAATTAAAGATAAAAGTAAAGCTAAGGAGAAGTAAAATAGAAGAGAGGGGGAAAGGGGGGTGGAACAAAGAATGTTAATATTTAGAATATTTTTTAATTATAATTTTCAGATAGCCACCATAATTTGGAGCGCGTGTTGGTTGATTCTAGATTATCCCTAATCGATATTTTCTGATCAAAACGCAATTCATCAGCCGTCATGGCATTATTGAGATCAATAGATTTAGTTGTCGCACGTCTATATCTATGGTACAGTATTGGTATACCTTCATTGTTTTGGACTAGTCCAAGTCTATCAAGGTATAAAAATGCTTCGGGGGGAACATAACCATTTTGTACAGCAGATTTGATGTATCTTTCATCTGTGTAAAAAGGAGCTAATATGAGATTATTGTTTTCATTGGCAAGGCAGTTTGCTATATGATTACGTATTAAACTAATTATAAAGTTGTCTATTCTTATTAGCTTAGCAGCGTTATAGACTTGGCTGTTTGTATAGTATTTTGTATACTCGCTATTTGGTGTTCTATGCATAGAGGTACATGATCTAATGCATTTTCTCTCAAATATTCTAAGTCGTTCCATGTACGACGGAGATATATTAAACCATATCGGACATGCATATGTCAGAACGGGACGAATTAAAGCTTGATACATAATAGTTTTGACTCTGCCTTTTAAGTGCTTTGCGTGAAAGAGATTTTTGTATAGGAACCATGCTTTTTTGGCTTTAGATATTTGAATGTTTACATGTTTATTAAAATACAGAAATTTGTCTAAATAAACTCCTAAATATTTAACTGTATTTAAGATTTCTATATCCGTGTTGTTGCTTTGGTCTGTTATTTTAAATTTCTTCCAATTGTTCCTAATATTGCTGTTGCATTTTTTGACAGGTGGTCTAAATAATATTGATTCGCATTTATTTGTGTTTATTTTTAGGTGCCAGTCCTTTGTATATTGTGATACTTTGTTAAACATATCTTGAACATTGTGGTTTATTTCTTCAATTGTCTTACCACTGTGGTATATGACTAAGTCATCAGCAAATGCGATAATTTTCTCGATTGTGCTTAATAGCGAGTTAATGTATATGTTAAAAAGTGTTGGCGAGTTTACGGTGCCTTGCTGAAGTCCGTTAAACATTTCAAAAGATCTAGTGCTTGTTTGATTGGCGTTGTGTACAATAAATTTTTTGTTTATGATCATATTATGTATTAGTATTAACATATGCTGTGAAAATTTGTACTGAATAAGTTTACACATCAGTCCTTTAATCCATACTCCATCAAATGCTTTTTCCAAATCTATGAGGCAAGCTCCTACACATTTTTTTTGATTCCAGCTCCAATGAACATCAGATACTAGGCAATTTATGGCGTGTATTGTGGAATGTTTGTGCTTAAATCCAAATTGCTTTTCAGAAATTATATTCGTTTTTTCAGTGTGCTTATTAATGTTGATGTTTACGCATATCTCGAAAACCTTACTTATATTTGGTAGTAAGCTGATTGGGCGAAGATTGTTAATATTATAAGGGTCGTTACCTTTTTTGGGCAACAGAACCATTTTAGCCGTTTTCCATTTGTTAGGGAAGTATGCATTATTAAGCATATTATTGAATAATGCACAGTATTCCAATATAACAGAGCTTGGGAGATTTTTTAGAATTATATTTGGAACTTCATCGAACCCTGATGATAGTTTGCTTCTCAAGTTGGTAAATATGTACTTTAATTCGCTATATTCTATAAAATAATCTTCGCATTGTTCGATGCTCAATGCATTTGATTTTTTTTGGTTGCTAAAGTTGGCTTTTCTGGTCTGCACTGTTTCGAATTGGTTTTTCATTTCTGAAAAATTATGGAAACAGAATTCAACCATATTGTGCGTAGGATTATTTGGGTCATTTTCCTTTGGAGAATGAATAGATTGGAAGTAAGTGCCTATTATATTGAGAATATTCTCTTGGTCTGTAACTATCAGGGTGTTTGAAGTATTTTCTTCTTCCACAAGGTCTTCTGGTACATGTGCATCTTCTATTAGATTTCTGAGTTCGTTAGGAATTTTAAGCACTGGTAACTCGAGCGGTATTCTTTTCTTAAAGTTTTGTTTTACTTGTTGAAACATGTCTTGAGAATTTAAGGGGTCAATTTTTTTAATTTTTTTTTCGTAATGACTGTTTATTGCTAAATTTAGATTTTCACTGATTAGTTTTTTTATAAGTTTTAGTTTAGTTTTCTGAAATTGTAGCTCTGAGAGTCTGAGAATATTTTCAAATCTGTTGTGCGATTTAATAATTGAAAGGGTGTTTTTTTTTTCTATTAAAAGCTGATTGATTGTGGGGTTCATAAGTGATTTAATGTAGTTAGGTGGTTTAGATTCGGGAACTATTGCATGGATGGAACGAACTATTGTGTTATTTATTTTATCAAGGTGCCAGTCTATCTCGTTATTATCTAGGTTTCTGTTGTTTGGTGTAATTGGTTGAGTTTCCAAAAGTTGATTAATTTTGTTTTGGAATTTTTGCCAGTTGGTTTTTTTGTAATCTAGTTTGCCTGTGTGTTTTTCATTTAATAGTTCAATGGGTTCTTCTCTGAAATTTTTGTATAATATTATTTGGACTGCTGCATGGTCGCTGTCGTATTCTAGTGTTTTTAAACAGTTCGTGGTATTGTTTATTGCTTTTATATGTAGTCTTGAGTCTGCTAGACATATATCTAAGAAGGAACTTGCTCTTTCAAAAGAAGGACTTTCAGATGCATAAAGACTGCATTTATAGAAGAGAGAGTTGTCGTCCAACCAGCGTTTAAGAATGTTGCCTCTTTGGTTGTTTGCAGGGTTTCCCCAATCGGAGTGTTTGCTGTTAAGGTCTCCTACAACTACGTAAAAATGGTTTATGTTTTCGAGTTTAAGTATTTCGAAAAGGGTTTTGATATCTTTTTCAAAGTGTTCATTATTATTTCCGCTAGGGAAATAAGCTGCCATAATATACAGGATGCTATTATTTGCCATTGGCACTTGTATTATGCTTGTTTCTAGTATTTCAAGGGCATTTATTTTAAGTTTGTTAACAATTTTGTATTTAATTGAATCTTTGATAAGTATGGCAGTTCCCCCCCCTCTTATAGCATTAGTTCTATCGTTTCGGATAATGTTGTATTTTTTAAATCGTAAGGTATGCCTATAGTTAAGCTTTGTCTCATTTAAGCACAGAATATCGGGTTGGTGCTCATCTAGGAAATTTTGTAAATCTACTCTCCTGCTAATTTTTATCAGAGAGTTGACATTGATAGTAATAATTTTGAGTTTTTTAGATATAATTTGATGAGTGTTGTTTCTGTTTAAGGTCATAATTAATCTAACAGTGTGACAAATTTATCGATTCTGGCAGCTTGTGCATTAAGTTGTTCTTTAAGTGTCTTAACTTCATGGGTTAGGTTTTGAATAATGTTTTGAAGACTTAGAAAGAGTGCTTCAGTTGTATTTGGTAAATTGGATGGACTTGGTTGCGATACTGCCTGATCATAGTTTGAATTTCCTCTAACTACATTTGCAAAACTTATATTATTGTTTACTTGGCTAGGTCTTATCAATATTCGGTTTTGGATGTTTGAGGATCTCTTCGCTCTAATCCTCTCTTGTAGTCTTCTGTATTTTTCACATCCTTTATAGGATGCTGGATGTCCTGCCTTGTTGCACAGAACGCAGAAAAGTTTATCCTTATTCTCTTCATTTTCGTCAATTGTCGTGCACTCCTTGGAGGGATGGTTGGATCCGCATTTGACGCATTTTGGGGAAAGGTAGCAGTTTGCAGCGCTATGAAAGAAAGCCTGACAATTTCTGCATTGAGGTATCTCGGGTCGTCGAAGGGCTTCCCATTGAATGCAACGGAAGAGTAGGTTTTTAATTTTTTTTAGGGCGCCAATGTTACTATTTGCCGTCAACTGGACCAAAAACATTGGAAGGGGCTTTGTTTGTTGCACTGAAGCTTTAGTTGTAAATTGTGTGACTTTAATAAATTGTAGTTCTTCGCCATTGTACTTAGACAGCTCCTCAAGAATAATTTCTGTATTGGTATTGGCGTTGAGGCCTTTTAGTAGATATGATTTGTTTTTTAGGTGTTTTGGAGTATAGGTGTAGAAATTCACTTTAGTTTTTTCAAGAAAAGCTTTTATTTTAATGTAAATGTCATGATCATCTGCAAACAGCGTTTGTTTGCTCTCATTATGTACTTTGATTTTAAATTCGTTTATTTTTAGACCTTTGGTTATAAATTCAATAAGCTCATCCGTACCAATATCAAAAATGATTATAGGCGGAATTTTTTTGTTGTTATTTGGTTTACTTGGTTGCTTAACTTTGTTGTTGTTATTGTTTAGTGAGGCATTGGCTGCTGCACTTGTTGAAGCTTTTTCTTTCTCGGCGAACGGTTTAATTGCTTTTACACTTTCGCTTATGTTTGTTGTGTTCTTTTTATTATGCACATATTGCTCGAAGCTTTTTAGTATTTCGTTATCACACTCCAGCTCTTTGTCGTCAAGAAGAGCATAATAGTTGTTTCTTAGAGCTTTAGACATTGGAGAGTCTAAGGTACTCATGTTTTTTCGTTTTCCTCTTATTTCACTGTTTGTTTGTTGATTTTTGGAATTGTCAATTGGTTTAACAAATTTGTCTTGAGCATGATGCTCGTTTGTTGGTGGAGGGAAGCCCTCAATGATGATTTAGGTTTTGATTTCCCGATTAAGAAAAAGATCGAATGACTTTGTAGGTGAGTTTAGTACACGCACTGGTTATCAAAGCTTTTGTTCTCCGTAACACGTCTTGCTCGCATCACAGTCAAACATCGACTCTGGGTTTAATTTATTACCAAATGAGCTTCTGTGCTGAGAATATATGAGTTTTGACATTTTGCCAAAACACTTTCTTGGCACTTTTAAAAGGGGATTTTTATTGGTTTACCATTATTAAAAATGTTAAAACTAAATGGATTCAACCTAAATGGATTTGGATAAAAGAATTTGGCTACTTTCTTCTAGTTCAAAGAATGTAGTGTACCGGTGTGCTTTTGGTGATCTTTTGACTCTTCTGCGGGAAGAGTTTGGTCTCCTATCAATTGCTGGTATTATACTGACTTAGAAGACCGGTGTACAGCCAGAAAAGTAGCGGAGTGGCTCGCTATGCTCGGATCTAGCTCGCCGGATTGTCGGGGTTCTTACTCGTCTGAGCAGTACGGTAGCACACTAACACATTTAATAAGTGCGCGTTAGATATACTAAAAATTTAAGTTAAATGGGGTTGGAAAACTCATTATAAGCATCATTCATTTAGCGCCGACACGCCTTATTAAATCCACTGAGATTCTATTTACAGAGGTAACATAGATGTTGGTTGTTCCTCTTCTTTACCCACCCTTCCATGACAATGTTATGATTCTTTTGCATTGTCCCATAGTGATGTTTCAAATTCCTTCACCACATATTCCTATAAGTTTTCAGCATGAGTACTCGACAGACACAATAAGGTTTAGATATTCATTTTAAAATAATATAATTCATTTCCAATTCATTTTGATCAAAGGTTCCATTTCTTAGACTGATAGGTGATAATTAATTGAAGTTAAGTAGTTTACTCTTACAAAAATAATGTTTCAAACAAAGATCTGTATGGTAGCCATCGAGTATTATCGATATTCAGGTCAAGTGATATATATATATATATCAAACGAAAAAAACTATTTAAGTGTACTCACAATACCATTATTCATACGTTTCTCATCGCAGTATCGTTGGGCCCAAGATAAAGATGACTGGTGTAGACGCTGTTAATTTAAGAATCAATGAGTATATATATAGACTTGAAATTCCGTTGTCTACCAAACTCATACATTTCGTATATTATTTAATTATTTAAAGACAGGATTACTTAAATAAATTTCCAACCAAATGATTGCTGTGTAAAATTTCAGCAGCAACGATTTACTTCACAAAGCAAAAGAACAGCATAATGAACTTCGACAAATCTGGGAACTTCATTATCTTGATCTTGAACTTGAAAATAAGGGAATCAAAACAAAACCAAAATTGCAATGATAAGCTCCATCTGCATTAGGCAGGCATGACAAAACAGCAAATCATTCACGGTGGAACAAAGTTAACTTATATATGTTGGCATGTATGAGTAAGGTTATGGTCGCCTTGTGTTTGCGATGTAGTTACGCAATCCTTTCCCGATCGATTAAAAATAAGACAATTAAATTCGGCCAGCCGGTTAGGTGCGGACAGGTTGGTGTCTTGATTGCCTCTTAGGGTGAATGATTCTGTCTAGTGGTCTTCTCCGTCCACTTTGGACACAAGCAGCTCCACGTGAAGTGTAGGCGAATTGATGTAGGCGGTCTCACAAAAAGGTGTTGGTATTGCCGAATCACGAAAGTAGCCGGGTTGCATCCCTCCACCGAGATTAGGTATGACCCTCTCGTCCCGTAGGAATGAGCCTCTCGTCCCGTAGGACCCAAATGCGGCTTCTAATAAAGATCCAAATTAGAATCGAACACTTCACAAATAAATTAGTTTACCTTTGGCTCACAAAAAACACAAGCACTTTTGTTTGGACGTTTAGGTACCGGAATAGTTTAATAGCACTTTGAGCTTGACTTAGCTCTAATTAAATCTGGGTTGTCTTGGTGACTTAGGTTAGTTAACCTCTAATATTTGACACCTTAAAAGATTGGACACCATAAACACGTCTGCTTGAGTTGATATCATTTGGTCGAATAACTTCACGTGTGCCAAGTGCGTGGTTATACACCAAACAGAGTAGAGCTTTGGGTCTCTTCCTCTTTGAAATAACTGGACAATGGTCTGATCGCTTGCCTACGTGGCTTGTTCTTATTGGTCATCATAATTGTAGCTTATGCGTGGGTGGGTCGAAAAGTTTGTTGGAAATTTCCCAATATTTTTAGCTCGGACACTACAAGAACCACACAGAATCAGAATAAAATAAAATCAAAATTTAAGAATTTTTACATACTTTTAGTTTTTGGTCTCGGTGGACCTCTCTGTGGAAATGCCCATATTTAAATTTGGCGCCGATTAGAGCGGTGGCAGTCATCTACAAATATTCTTACAACTGTCTTTGTTTGTTAAATGCTACTACCGAATTTTTGAGTGGTTTTTTTTATAATTCAGAAGATCTAGAAATTCAGATCGATCGAAAACCAACAATTTTGTTCTCAAAAAAAATCCCTAAAGATATTATTGAATTTTGCTCCCTAAAGTCATTTTATGGTAAAAAGTGTGTCCAAACTCACATATAATGAGTTAATGAATATTGCATAAGAAACCGTAACAAACTAGTTTGTGTCTTTCCACATTACAAAATAGCTAAATTGGCAACACTGACGAACGGAAGCGCGTTGCCCTTAGCATGAGTGTTGGTAAACGTTAAAGGTTATACTTCTTCCTCTTTCGTTTCGTCGTTCGTGAAAGTGCAGCTCGCTCAATTTGTTTAATTGTTTAATCATATTGCAGACACACAAGTTAAATAAATATTGTTGCTAAAATGTATGTTAATGTATAATTCAATCACAAATTTATCAAATGAGGCATCAAAAACCCCGCGAGTGATGAAATAGTTTTGCGGCTGCTGCAGAACCGTTAGGTCGGCCATTTTGATTTAATTTTTTTTTTTCATTCTCAGAATTGACGTGGTGCTTTTGACAAGTTTCTGGCAAATTCGATAAAAACCAAAAGTATTAGCAATGCCCAACGAAGTTGAGAAAAAGTTGTGTGTGGTTTGTGGAAGTTCGTCTGGCTTGATGTGCCAACGTTGCGACGAATCATATTGCAGTAATGATTGCCAGCGCAAGGATTGGCAGCGCCATAAGTACATCTGCAGGGCCATGCCGTAAAGTGACTGGCAGTGTATACTTACATTCATTAGTAGGAAAACATTTAACCGACTTGCATATTTTATTGTAGGCCTTTGGTTGCATACAGGCCCCCGGCGTCTGACCAGACCTTGAAGCCTATCCAGCCCCCGGCTGAGAAGCGCATCCAGGCCCAAGCTTCTAGTGCGGCCACCAAGATGGAGCAACTGTCCTCAAAGTGGCGTGAACAATTACTCCCCCCTGAAGGAGGAGACTTCAATGAGTGCCGCGTCACTTTCATGGAGAAAAATGGTGTCATCTGGGTGGTGAGCGTGGTCCATTCGGAGAGTCTGGAGTTGTTTACGGATAAGATGATTGCCGCCATGCAGAATCATAAGCCTTGCGAAATGGATGGTATCACCGTGGGCTCATTGGTGGCCGTAATGGTGAATGGAAGATTCTTCCGCGCTCAGGTACTCGCCTTGAATCTTAAATCGCAGCAGGCTCAAGTGCGTCTAATTGACTTTGGCGGTGAGCCCAGTATTCCAGTCGGAAACATCTACCTGCCCTTGCCTCTCATGGCCGAGACCAGAGCTTATGCTTTTCGCGTCAAATTGCCCAGCAATACGGGCGTTCAAGCTAATGAGATTCTGTCCTTGCGCCTGCTGGGAACCAAAACACGCACTGGCAACTATCAGGTTCAGCTCAAGCCCAATATGATCTGCCCACCAAGCTTACCAGTAGAGACGCTGCAAAATCATCCGGAGGTCAAGGTGATCAAGGTCTTTCAGCGAGATCTGCAAAGCAAGAAGCCGCAAGTGGCCCTGCTTCAGTTAAAAGTTTTAAATACTTTGAACGAGGATTTAAATAAGAGTCTGACCGACAAACCTGGCCAACTCTTCACTGGGCCCTTTCCGGATGGAGAGTGCACATCCTTTGTGGCTGCCCGCACCAAACTGGGCTATCGTCGCGCCTTTCTCATGGATTTCATTGAGAAGCCCACGGCCAGCTACCTGGTCTATGAAATGGACGAGGGTCGAATGTCTGTTGTTCGTGAACTGCGTCGTATACCCAGCGAGTTTCAGGGTCATCCATTGCGCGTGTGTGCCATTACCCTAAGTAAGAAGCAGGAGCAGGTCTCTGCTGGTCGCAAACTGACCATTAAATTTAAATCCGAAAGCTTGAAGATTCATGACAAGGAAAAACTGCGTAAGGCTAGTGCAACTTTGTTGTCCAATGGCAAAGCCATTTGCGAGGTGGTTGTCAACACCTTTGTCGGTCAGGTTGCCGAACTGGGTTTGCAGTATTGGCGTGATTCCATCAAGAACGGCGACATGGTATACATCACTTGTGTGCATGGCTATGGCGAAGTGTCCATCTCTTCTGTGGAAACCAAACATTATGCCGAGATTTTCAAGCACTTGGGCGACAAGTGCATTCCCTTTGCCGACACCAACCAAATACCAATTGGCTGCTTAGTTCTGGTTGTGTGCCCCACCCTGGGTCCATTCCGTGGCGAGCTCACTGGTGCCAAGAATGGTCAGTACTTGGTTCGAAACATCGATACAGGCTCTGAACACCAGGTGGCTCCAAAGTTTCTGCGCATGTCCTGTCGCTTTATCGAAAACCTGCCCGTCAGTCTCGCACGCATTAAACTGAAGACCATCTGTGACATTCCTTTGGTTGCTGTTGCTGCCAAGAATAATGCTGTTATTAATCTGCTTAAAGTACTAAGCGATCTGAAAGAGACATTCATCATTGAATATGTGGACTCCAGCTGCATCGTTGCTGATCTGGTGTTGGGCGATCAGAATTCATTCGTGACAAAACATATGCAGCTAACCTTTATATCCGATCCCGGAATGAAAAAGCCATCGCCAACCACTGTCACGCCGTCGGCAAAGTCCTCAGCCATTCGACAGGCAGAATCTCTACCACCTCTGCCGCCGAACTCCCCCACCGAGCTAAAACAAACTGCTGACGACGAGGTGAAGGCCATTGCGCGCTTTTATTTCAAGGATGTGGAAGTTAAGTTGATGCCTACTGGCGACATGGTCCCCTTAATGATACTAATTACATCCGGATTGAACGAAACTGGATATCTTACAGCCTGTTTCTTTCCGAACAAGAAGGTGGCCGAGTCTTTTCAGGAGTTGCTTGACCGGGTTGACTTCAACGGCCAGTGTGAACATAATGCTGTGCCTGGATATATGCCAGAGTAAGTATAGTTAAAAACGAATCAACACAGAAGTAGACTCACATTCAATGTATTCGCAGAGTTGGAGAAATTTGTCTGGCCATGTTTATGGAAGATCAGAGCTGGTACCGTGGCGTCTGTAAGCAGATTATTGGCCAAAAGGCCCTAATTTTTTATTGTGACTTTGGGAACTCGGAAATGGTTGACATGGGCCATCTCAAGCCAATAGCAAAAGACTTGCTGCAACCTATATATGCCAATAGATGCTTTATAGTTGGTAAGTCATCTGCCTGCCTTACACTGAAAAATAGTTATCTAATTGTGTTTCTTCTGTGTGCAGGCTTCGATAAATCGAAGGATTTCATTAAACTGGAAGAGTTTTTGGCTCGCAAACCTAAATTAATATGTCACGTAATGGAAAGCGCAGAGCCAAATTCGCGTAATATCATTATTCCCAATATGGACCAAGTATTGTCCAAAAATTAACTCGTGAAGAACTAATCTAATCTAATTGACAATATTAACAACTTGAACGACATAATCTTTTTCGTTTGCTTATAACTACTTAAAGTGTACGTACACAAGGAAATGTGTATTTCGCTTATTATCTTCGTACTTTCAATATAATCATATTAGAAGATCAGACAAATTTTTACCTTTCATTAATCCCCAAAATTAATAATTTATTAAAAACTAACACTTGATATTCTTCAATTAATTCTATATTCATTAATTTGTACTACTTCTATTATTTTTATAAATATAACTCATCCATTAGCTATTGGATTAATACTATTTATTCAAACAATTTTAATTTCTTTAATTTCAGGATTACTAACAAAAAGATTCTGATACTCTTATATTTTGTTTTTAGTTCTTTTAGGGGTATATTAGTTTTATTTATCTATGTAACTTCTTGAGCTTCTAATGAAATATTTAATTTATCAATAAAATTAAGATTAATTTCTTTATTCATTTTTACATTCTTAATAGTTTTATCTATTTTTATTGATAAAATATCTTTGACGTTTTTTTTAACAAATAATGAAATAGAATCAATTTTTAATTTAAAATCTTATTTAATAGAAAATTCTTTGTCTTTAAATTAATTATATAATTTTCCAACCAATTTAATTACAATTTTATTGATAAACTATTTATTGATTACATTAATTGTTATTATAAAAATTACCAAATTATTTCAAGGACCTCTTCGATCTATAAACTAATGAATAAACCTTTACGAACCTCACACCCATTATTTAAAATTACTAATAACCAGCTCTCATTAATATATCAAGATGATGAAATTTTGGATCTTTATTAGGATTATGTTTAATTATTCAAATTTTAACTGGATTATTTTTAGCAATACATTATACAGCAGATATTAATTTAGCTCTTTATAGAGTTAACCATATTTGTCGAGACGTTAATTACGGTTGATTACTACGTACATTACATGCCAACGGTGCATCATTTTTTTTATTTGTATTTATCTACATGAAGGACGAGGTATATATTACACGGTGTGACAGTCAAAAAACTTCTGGGATGCGACATAGTGTAGGTTGTAGATATAGTTAAATGTAGCATTGTGGCATACCACAAATTTTTCGTGCACATCAAAATTTGGAATAACGGTTAAAAGTCCGTCTTTTCGAGGTTGATATAGTTAAAAAATCATATTTCTTAAACTAGGCGTCCTATAATAGTTTGCAATGCGTCTTTGGAAAGAGAAATGTAACACCTTTCCAACAGTGTACTACATTGCAATCTCGGATAAAAATTGGGGGGAGCTACATGAAAAACAAATAGATCAGTATAAATTTAGATGCTGCAGTAGCTGCTGAAAGCAATGCTGCTACTGCGCTGCAGCAGAGAAGTTTCTTTCGCTTATATCTTGACTATCGTTCATCCGATCTTTACCAATCCTTTGGTGGACCGATAAAAAAATCCCGATTACTAAATATGTCCAAAAAGTACGAACCTTCTATCTATAAAACTGCCGAAGGTATGACGTTTTTTCTAAATTTCGTGGGCGGGAGGGGGCGTGGCAATAGTTAAAGGTAAGCTTGATCTGCCTGTAAGCATATAAAGCTTATGTTCCATACATGTTAAACTCTATCTCATACCATCTCTGAGATCTATTTATTAATATAGACAGACGGACTGACAGACGGACGGACAGACAGACAGGCGGACAGACTGACGGACAGACGGACATGGCTATACAATACATATTCTAAAAAAAATTATTCAATAATTTACTCTAAAAACTCAACAATTTTTCGGTCGACAGTGCTATTATGGCGCGACTCATCACCATATTGCGAAAATTTCGTTATCCGAAAAACTTTAATAACTTTGCTAATTATTGACCGATTTTAGAAAATAGGCATACGTTCTAACCGTGAAGATGTGTTGTTCTTAAACAATAAAACAAATATTGGGGGTTTCTAACCAAATAGTGTTCAAAAACGTCACCAAAGACTAAAAATGGGAAAAAAAAACCAATCAAAAATGGTTTACGTAGCAAATACTCCAAGATAAGAAATGAATCCTGATCAGTCATATATGGTATCTTTAAAGACCTAAATTTCTTCTTTCCAAAACCGGTAAGAAAATAAAAATCATTTGATATATGACAAAGTTATGGGCGTATAAGTGAGTGTTTGTGCGAAAAAAGGCTTTTTTACCGTTATTCAAAATTTCGATGTGCACTAAAAAATTCTAGTATGCCACAAAAATCTACTGAACCATATCTACAACCTACGCTACGACTTATCCCAGAAGTTTTGTTTTGATTTTTTTTTGTCACACCGTGTTATGAATGATAGTTATGTTTTACCTTGAGGACAAATATCTTTTTGGGGAGCAACAGTAATTACTAATTTATTATCAGCAATTCCTTATTTAGGAATGGATTTAGTACAATGAGTATGAGGAGGATTTTTACTTTTCATTTTATTTTGCCATTTATTGTTCTTGCTATAACAATAATCCATTTACTATTTCTTCATCAAACAGGATCAAATAATCCTATAGGTTTAAATT